>LPNX010866637.1:29083-137777 GCA_001517045.1 Pseudotsuga menziesii
AGAAGATTTAATTCACTTTGAATTTTGATAGATTGGTTATTAATATAGCAATAAATAGTATAACACAAAATTGAAATTTTTGTATTTTCCTATACAAACCAAAGGAACTATTAAAAAATATTTACGAAGATAAGTCGTACCTCAACTTAAAGAAGATGGGGTGATAAGATGTAGTGTATCTCAACTAAGAGAAGGTGAAGTGATAAGAGGTAGCTGAGTCATAGACAATGCTCATAGCTCAACTAAAAGAAAGCGGGGTAATACGAGGTAGTTGATGCATAGGCAATGGGTGATTACAACTACGTATGAAGAACAAGATAATTTGTTCATGGAACTTCACTTGTGACTTAATAGTGTTGTTCATATACCAAAAGTTAATGGATGTGCTAGTTGATAAATTCCACATGCATTGCTATGTAGTCGGCTAAATCAACATTGTTTTTGAAAGAAATTAATATTCATCTTAATGTACTGTTTTTTTTTGTTTTTTTAAAGTAAGAAGTCTTTATATTAACTATGAAAAATTGAATTACATCTTGCAGCAGTCCAAATAGACCCGCCTCCCCATTGATTCATAGCCCATACATTCAAAACATCATCCATAAATCACAAGAGTCCTAAAATGACCCCTCCCTGGAGGGGAAACAAGGTATTTACCAGCTTTAAACAATGACAAAACATAAAACATAGTTCTATACTACTACTCCTAAACAAAACCAAACATTATCCATATTAAATTGTAATTCATCATCGATTCTCAAAGACATAAAACATAGAAACCATAATAAAACTAGGGACCTAACAACCCATATGTTGCACACCCTTGCTTGTAGACAATGTCAACACATCATGTCTACTTGAAATAGGATCTCTCAAAAGGAAAGGAATGCCCAAATGACATTGTACATCAATTTCAAATCAGTGTGATGCTCCTTCCAATATTGAATTGACACCTCACCACCTTTACTCTTCTCATCCTTTCCATGAACACCCGAGCCAACATCCCTTTCATTGCCCAAAACATGGAAAAAACATGGTCATACAGAGTCTTCCTCTCGCAAGTGGAACTAGGGGTTGAAATCCAATTATATAGCTCTGTAAACTAATATAGTGGTTTTGTAACTTCTAATTCGGCCCATAAATATTTTTCCACCTCATCTATTTCATCTCAAAGAGTGTGCAATTTCGTGGCTCAGTACACCCAAGCCTCCTAAGCGACTCTTAATTGTTCATGATTGGCCCAACATTTGTCACTCCTCACATTTCTCGCATTATCTCCACTCAACTCCATTTCCCAATAACCACCCATGTTTAATCTCACGATAATGGAGTTGTCATCCACCCATAGATTACTTAACACCATTCCCACAAAACCACTTAAAGTATCCTCTCCTCAAACCAAACAACAAATATAATGGTCGTCGAGATAATTCACTACAACAAATCCTGGAAATAGAATCCCTTTTTAGTGTACTTTTTTTTTACATTGAGTGGTCAAACTAGACACTAAATGGGACACGTCATGGGCAAAACTTAAAGCATCTCTTGAATCCTTATATTCAATTTGGACATTGTAATAAGAATTTGTAGTCAGAAGGAAGCTAGGGTTTGCAGTGATGCTCCGTAGTTAGGTTTTGATTGCTTACAAGAATGGCCTGTAGCCTGCAATGACCTGACAAGATGGCAGAGGGACTTACATAGGGCACAGCACAACCAGCATACGGAGGAAGACAAGGGTTGACCATGAAGAAGGATATACCTTGGGAGACAAGTTTGTTCCCCCAACTTTTATCAAGCTGGAGGTAAAACTTGTTAACTACTATTTTTTAATTGGTTTATTTACAGATCTACCTGCTCGTGGTCAATGGCTGAGGGGGATCTAGTGGATTACTCTTTTGAACACATGGAAGATGGGATTTTCTAGCATTCTATAGGTGGATGCTTTTCAAATGAGGTGGATGATTTTTAGATGAGGTGGATTCCTTTCAGCAGCCTTGGATGGATTGTTTCTATATTCCACACACTTTTTCGGTAGATGGCGATGGGTTTTCCCTTTCAAAACTGTTACTTTCCTCCCCACGACCATTTCAGATTCCAAAAGACTCTTTTTTCTCAGGTGTTGGTGGTGGAGAAGGTTGGAAGGGGCCAAGTTCTGGGGTTTCTGGGGGGCAGTTGGACTCTATTAAAGGGGAAGATAAGGTATTGTTGGGGTCAAATGCAGATGGGAAATGGAGAGGCAGTGGTGGCTCTTACTTGAGCACTGAGGGCTCAACGAAGAGGGAGGAACCATTAGGGTTCATGGCTCGAGATATAGGAGCGCAGGAGCACAAGGGATAAGCTAGTCTATTAGGGAAGGGGTTTACAACAACTAGATCTAGTGGAGAAGAGAATGGAAGAGCTGGTGGAAAGATAGTTTGAAAATAGAAGAAAAATTGGATAAAAATGAATCCGGTCGTCAACTACATTGTTGGGGAGGACATTGGCTAGGCGAGGATTATGCTGATGGTGAAACTCATGCTAGTAGGCCACTTCATGGAAAAAAAGGTGTCTATCCAGACTGTGGTTAAATGGGAAAAGGAAGTTTGGCAGGTGGAGCTAGGGATGACTCCTGAAGTGGAAGGAATTGTGCATGGGTGGTTCGCTTTCAATTTTCAGAGAGAGGAACATTTACTTTGGGTGTTGAATCAAAATTGGTCCCTAAATCAATCATCGGTACTATTGAAGTGATGGCACCCACTATTTGATGTTAGTATGGAAAGGGTGGACCTCGTTCCAATTTGGGTCTGTCTCCTGGGGATCCCACTTCCTTTCTAGTTTGAGGAGCATTTTGGTCATATTGGGAATTTATTAGGAACATATTTAGAAGTTGATACTTATTTCAAGGTTACAAAATTGAAAAGGGTGGCCATGATTCTGGTAAACATCAACATTAGCAATGGGCTTTCAGGTGTGGTGCAAATGGTTTGGGGATAGTAGTCTTATCATCAGATTCTAGACTATGAAAATGTCCCCTTTAGATGTCAACATTGTCATGCATATGGTCATCATGCAGTAGATTTCTCTCTGTCGGTTCGAGCATTGAATGGGATCCGAAAGATCAGTGGGATCTCCTTATCTAGGGAAGAGGGGGATGTACTGACCCATCGTCTCCATCGTCTTCACCTCTTGAACTGGCGATCGAGGTGGTGGGAGGAAGTGAGGCGAAGGAGGATCCTCTAGTGGTACTACCAATGGCAGAGGTGGTCTGACAAGTGGGAAATCCTTTCCTGTTCGGGGCTCCTCTACCGGGTATCTCCTGTCTTACTATTTCTCTATCCATTAATTTATTTATAAATCATTTGAATGTTTCGGGTCTTGACTGGGTGGATGGACTCAAGAAATTGACTCTGTCCTCTCAAACTTTAGAGCTCCCTACACCCATATTTGTTGCATGTATAGAGGAACCCCCATCTATGTCGGTGTTGGAACTGATCATTGCTGAAGTATCCCCCCCTAGTTCTCCCCCCGAATCAACTGATTCAGGTTATTTCCTTTGTTCCTGCACAAAAGGGTCTTCTGGGGGGCTGGGGAAATCCACTGTAGAGACACCAAGGGGGAGGGGTAGAATTTCCCACTTTTCCAAGGGTTAGTCTAGAGCAAGAAAGGATTTACTGGATGGAAAACAACTTTCTATTGAAATGGCGCTTAGAGCGGTGCATGCCTAGAAGAAGGGTAGGAGATGAAGATTATGTCCTTTAATTGTCATGGTCTTGCTAGTCCTCAGAAAAGATCATGACTCAAGAGGGTGGTTGATTTAGACTGCCCTGATATTTTGTTGCTCCAAGAAACTTTGGGGGCAGGAGAGGTGATTAAAGCTAGGTTGGAAAGTTGGTTTGGTGGATGGAAATTTGAGACTCTGGATGTGAGAGGACGTTCGGGAGGCTTGGCAATCAGATGGAATGTCAAGAATGTTAAAGCTATAAATATTTGGGGCATGGATACAGTTCTTGGTATGACCTTTAAAGCCCTGGAACTTATGGATATATTTAATGTTGTTAAAATCTATGGCTCTTACCTTAATAGGATCCCATTTTGGGATAACCTGTTTAATAACTCACTTTTGAGGGGAGAACTAGTAATTATCAGAGGAGATTCGAACTTCTCCTTAGGGCGGGATGAGGTATGGGGCCCCCATGCACGTGCCAATTTGCTGACAGAATACTTTACTCAGAATTTGGTTGAAAGGAATTGGTTGGATATTGAGCCCATTAAGCTCAAACCCACTTGTAAAAATAACAGATGTGGGGAAAGGAGAGTGGCCAAGAGACAAGATCATTTTATTGTGATAGAAACGATTGCGGATAAACATCACTTTATCAAACAATGGCTGGGGAAAGGTGGACTCTCTAATCACTACCCTATTTTTCTGGAATTCAAGAATGGTTGTGTTAAACCACCAAGTCCTTTGAAATTCAACAAGACTTGGATTAAATATGAGATGTTTCGGGCTTTGATATCCAACAAATGGATGCCCTATGATCCTAGGAACAGGCGCACTTCAGATTTTCAATTTGCAACGAATATCTAAAGTTTGAAGGAGGCTATTAAAGTTTGGGCGGTGGACAAATGAAAGAGGGAGGATAGTGAGTTCAAGTAGATTGAAAAAGAGCTCTCTGGGGCCTCTGACAAGGTAGGGGGTGGTGTGATGAACCAGATCAAAAAAGAGGTGTTGATTCATTTGTAAGGGAGAAGGATCTCTCTGCTATTGGAGAGGGAAGAGACATTAAGATCAAAGATCAAAGCGATTTGGTTGGAATGCAGGGATGATAACACTAAATTCTTTCATGCTTATGCCAGAGGGAGGAAGGAAGCCAATACGGTTTGGATCCTATTAGATGACCATGGTATTGTTCATGATACTTTTCATGGCATTGCCTCTACTAGGGTTGAACATTTCAAGAGGCAATATGTTATAGCTTATTTTACCACACATGGTTGATCACATATTTATGGCCTTCCCTATCCCTATGCAGACTCTTTAGACCCCATGGACTGATATTATACTTTGATGTTTCCAATTTCAACCCTAAAAATCTCTCATTTATTTCTATACATGACTTTAAACCAATACTCGCGTGTACATGCGACTTTTGAACTCAAACCTACATACATCGGGGTGTGTGAATAAATCCAAATAGTTTTGGATTTTTCCTTGGATGAGTCCAAAGATCCTGACTATTGGCCTTCTAGATGCCTTGAGATCACTTGGATTCAACCCTCCATTACCCCTTTGGAGTGCTACATAAGGAACCCCTTGGATACATTGAAGGGGAGGAATTGAAGAGCAACGAAACTATAGTCCATTGTTTCCATAGCTTCCATATACTCGAGTCTGCATCCCTCTGTCCCTTTGGAGCACTTTATTTCTTCCTAAGCTTGCATTTTCTTGTGAGATTGCTATCGAGAGATGAAGGATTGAGGTGGTGGAGGCCCATGTGGAGGACTCAGCTTCTTCGGTTAGTAGACGTGCCAACAGAGGTTGTCACTTTTGTAATCTCTGATTTGAGTAATAGAAATATCTTTTCCTATCCAATAATGTGCATTTGAATGTAAATATTGAATCCATGGATATGTTTAATTTCTTATACATTGTTGATTATATATGCTAGATTAGATCTAACACCATATTATATAGCATGCTTGTCTTGTTTGTTGTTGTTGAGAGCAAATTGTTAGTGCAAGCAGGATTGGAAAAAGCTCAACGGGGATCTACTTCAATCGTCCGGAATAAGGTATGAATCGAGGTCCCTTAGTCTTAGATGTTTGGTTTCTCTTAAAAATTGGTAAGGGATTGATTTCTCATGTCTAGTTGTCTGTTGTGGTACACCCCAAGCCATAGGAAGTTTCTCTTCGTAATAGAATTCGCGACCATATTGGGGAGGTCCCTAGTTGTTTCTCTTTCAGGTTTTTGGTATTCAATGTACTTGAATTGCTCTGATTTCTCTGTTTCTGTGTCGGTTCTGGGGGAATGTTTTCCCAATAGGGTCCTAAAGGAGTAAATTTTGTCTTAGCTTGTCTGTTTGCCCTATTTTTATTCCTTTTTCTTCCTGTAAGTGGGTTTATCTTTCATAGTCCCATATACACGCAGGTTTTCCTTGAACAGTTGCGTATGTACACTGGTTTACTAAGAATAGTTGTGTATGCCTTGATTTTGAGACTTAGTGGGAGGATTAAGTGTTGATGGGTGAGTTTGGATGATTGCTGAGTCTTCTTGGATGCTTCTAAAGTCTATATGCACCCTCTATTTCTAAGCAGAGACTACTTTTAGTTTGATTTTTTAGAAATGTTCTTGTCATTTATTTTCTACTTTTTGTTTTGGGATTAGTGCATTAGGTCTCTTTTACCTTGGTTCTTTGCTTGGCTACTGTTTGTGAGTGGTTGCAGAGTCTGAGGGTTGTAGATTCATCTTTTTTATTTCATGTCTCATTTAATTCAAAAATACAAAAATATTTTTCTTTTTGCATAGTTATGCATTGCTTGCATTTTCCATTGGCACAGTACTTGCATTAGGTTTTCTTGGTGAATTATAGTCATATTTTCATATAGGAATGATTGCACTTACATTTGAAGGAAAAATATTGCATTTCATTGAGTGGCATACCCTATTTTTTCATTCTATAAGATTGCACTTGGCATTGCTTGTTAGGTGTGCATATTTACTTTATTGTTGAGTCATAACTTCATAAGTTGCACAACCACTACCCTTTGAGTAATCACAACCAAATAGAATTAATGGTTAATAAAGTGCATTACACTCTTTTTCTTTTTAGGGTGCATCAACAAGATTAGGTTTTAGGGTCTTGAAATAGTTCATTGTGAGTTAATTCTCCAAGACCATTAAACGAAACAATTAGGTGTCTGTCTAGGTGAGAGTGTGAAACCCTTGGTATAATTAGTGTTTCTCATGACGCTCCTCTTACATGGGAGTTAAGCACAAGGTAGTGCATGTGATTATGATTGGGATGACCCCTGGTCACTTTCTTTGAGCATCAAATATATTTCTAGGATTGTATTCATATATGGGGGCCTTTGAAGTACGATTGGTGCAGCCCTAGGGTACTAGTTTGTGCTTTCAGGATTCAGGATTTGCTACCCTGCCCATATGGTCAATCCTTGCTATGACTGTCTGTCTGAGCATTGGTTATATTGAGGTGACCTTAGTTGCCTTACCTAGGTTATCGAGGGGGTTATTTTCAAAGGTTATTCTATAGGTTTCCTAGCTAGGTAGGGGTCAGAAAACACAGTCGCTAGATGCGTTGAAGCTGAGAGCCACTAGAATTGGTTATGAACCTCCACTTGTTGTGTATGGGAGTCTCAAGCCTCTCCTAGGTGAGACAAACCTGCTTCATTCGAGAGCTCATATATCCTACCCTTGGTTTGCTTGCTTGTTGGCTATAGTTTTTCTTAGGTGTATGCTCTGTGCATGCTAGATTTCTTTGGTTTACATAGTTATATCGAGCCCTTTTATTTTGTTGAGTCATTGTGGATTCAGGTGTGTTTCCCCATCGCTCTTGTCATTTAGTAGGTCTTTCACCTTCTAATTCTCCTCCTCCCTTGGGAGAGAGAGCCAGACAGTCTAGCAGTCCAGGCATGCTAGTCATCACTTTGATTCTCACAGAGATCTCACCATGAGTCATCATGGATCTGAGGTCAGGGAGCTTCCCCCTTCCCGCCCTCCGATGATAGAAGTTGAACCTTCAAGTATATATGGGACTCCTCCTGAGTCAAGTCCTTATGGGGCTGGACCATCACAAGAAGATCTATCACAGTTTCATGATTAAATTAGCCCTGACCCCGGGCATTGGTTATACTGTTCGGATGAAGAGACTCGCCATGCACCCACCAGCAGTAGCCACATTAGGTATGGCATGCATAATATTCCCGAGACCGGTCCGACACCTCATGTTGAATTAGTTGGTGACCCTGGTACTGCACCTCGGGGCACTTCCATTCCCTTCCATGCGAAGAGGTTTGGTAATAGTAGTCACATTGCACCATCCACTCCAACGGTGGAAATTCCTTCACATACACAATCTAGACCTAGTACTAGTGTTCCTATTCGGGGACCTCAGCCGATACATTTGAATATTTGGGGTACAAGCTGTATTCCTTCACATATTCCATCGTCTTCTCAACCGGTTCCTTCAAATGCATTTTTGACACATCCTCTTCCTAACTCTAGTGGTCCTCCAGGCCAGAGTTCTACTGTAAACTATGTTCATCCTATGTCTGCTAACACCATAGTGTCACAAGGCCAGGTTCCTCATTATGTGTCAATAGGTCATGTACCTACTTCTGGATCGTCTCATGGAGTATCCCATGGACCATCTCATGGTCCAGCTCATGGAGCTTCCTATATACCTACCTATGGACCATCTCATGGGACATCTCGTGGACCATCTTATGGTCCAGCCTATGGAGCTTCCCATGGACATTCGTATGGACTGTATTACAGACAAAACTATCAACCGTATGGGTATGGGTATCAACAACCTGCTTACTCTCCTAACTATGGATTTGTAGCACCTCATACTCAAGGTAATATGCATTACGATTATTCCATGTAGCCCTTCATGGGTCAAATGGAAGGAGGTTATTATCCAACTGGCCAAGGCTATGGTGTGTATAGCAATCAACCTTAACTAAAATAGTCCTATTAGGGAGCGTGGCATTGACCAGATCAACCTAGGCTCCCTTTCCTTGAGACCTTGAACCTACCTGATTTTTCAAGATTGACGAATGATCCTATGTCTCATGATTTGGCATGGCCTGCAGTCCCTACCAAGCTTCCTTCAGACATTCCAAAGCTTGAAGGTAAGGATGGTGAAGATCCTAGTGAGCATGTCATAACCTTCCACCTTTGGTGCTCTTCTAATTCCTTAACTGATGATTCCGTCCGTTTGAGGCTATTGCAACACACCCTCACGAGTCCTGTAGCAAAATGGTATATAGAGTTACCGAGGGGGGTCTTATACTATGTTTAATGACCTTGTCATGACTTTTGTTAATCACTTCCAACTACCCGTATGTTACGACGTCGGTGCCGAACTCTTGTCGACTTTCCAGCAAGACAAAGGCATGCATATTTCAGATCATACTCAAGAGTGGTGTAGATGGAAATGATTAATTAAAGCCTTTATACCACCATAGTTTCTTCTAGAGTGGTTCCTCAAGTCATTTTTACCTTATATCGTGAAGGATGTTTCCACATCCGGAGTTCAAAATGCGGACCAAGCTATTTTTAGGGCTCGAGAGTTGGATTTGATATATGCTCAGTCCGTACTCTTGTATGAGATAATACCGAATGCTCCAAGATCCAATTTCGACCCCAAGATTAAACCTGGGCCACATGCCGATGGTATTGTTGGCTCCACAAGTACCAAACCTGTAGACTTGGTTACGAAACAAGTGAGCCAGTTATTGCTTAACCAGCCTGCATCGGGACAAGCCATGGCTTCGTCTCATCCTACCTAATCGATGAGTGTGCTTTCAGTGCAAACATTGAACCCAAAAGGCAACCAATATCCTGGAAGGAATAAAAAGAAAGGAAAAAATAATTGTAAGGGTGGGAATAAAAATGAAAATGGTAATAATAATGACAAGAACACGAACAATGCTGGGGGGGACAAGCAGCTTAAACATAAGGTGAAGTTTCCTTGTAATTTGTGTAAGGACGATCACCTCACTCACTTGTACCCTCGTATGGAGGACACCTTAAAGTTCATAGTACAGGGCCCAGCTGTGTTTACTAATCCTTTACCTAATAATCAAAATATGAACTCAAGCACCATTGATCCTAGTAGTGCTTCTAGTGGGACTCCAAACCCATCAGATGAAGCTAGTGGTCATGGTTGCATCAACATGGTGAATGCTACAAATGTTGTGACATGTGTGAAAGACTATGGTTCATCACAATCTAACCTTGGGAAAGAACCTGCTCCACCTGAGAGCTCTTTGTGAATTGAAAATCCTACGGATAAGCCTGAAGCTCTACCTCGCATTCCTAAGAGAGTCTTGAAGTGCTCGGGACAGAATCCTAATGCTTGAGCCACCCAGAAATATTCAATTGTCGAGGATTTGGGCCAGAATCCTTGTGTGATGTCTGCATTAGAAGTGCTTCAGAGTTGTCCTTCGCAAAGAAAGGCCTTGTTGTCTATGCTTGGGGTTGGTGATGATAACTCTCCTTCCATGATCAAATTTGAAACTCATGGAATCCAACCTTACTTTCCTTACTACGTGTCTCTTTTGATTCATATGGAGTGTCTCAACAACATCATCATGCGTACTATGATTGATGAAGGCATTGTCGCTTCCATGATGTCTTTGGCTTGTTGGAAGGGCTTAGGTTCTCCCACGTTGTCTCAGTTTGCCAACATGTTGACTGCTTTCAATGGAATATCATTTCATCTGCATGGTATACTTCCTTCTCTAGAGATCCAATTGGGAGGGAAGACTATTGCGATCGAGGTCGAGGTGGTTGATGCGCCCTTTGACTATAATCTTTTGCTAGGTAGGGATTGGATGTACAATATGCAAGCTGTAGCCTCTTCCCTATTCTGAGTGGTTTGTTTTCCATTTAATGGGAATATTGTTACTATGAATTAGAAGTCTTTCCAAAATCCGAGTGTGTTATCATCATCGAGATCTTATATCTCGATTATCAATCATTCTTAGCTAACAACTGAGAATGTGGGTGTGGGTATGTATCCTTCTCTCATGGGAACCTTTAGTTGTCCTACACTTGTTCTTATTATTGGGTCTAGTCTTGGTGGGGCTTCAACCTCATCGAATTCGGTATCCTTTCACACTTCTCATATGGAGGATCCTTGGATTCTTCGTTCACTGAGTACTTCGAGTGATAATTCTATGCCTACCGAGACAGACGTGTCATTTCCTGCAACATTGGTGGCATATCAAGTGAATCTTGATCATGTTGTAGAGCCTATTCATTCCTCTTTGTGGATGGAAGAGGAGGACCCTTATGTGTTTCCTGCATGGGTAGTAGATTCATATCACTCTCAAGACTTCTTTGATGATGTTTTTCCATCAAATGAAGCTATTATTGAGGCCATGTCTGGGATAGAACAACCTTGGGAAGAGTTGCACCATAGATCATATTTCCTTCCTAAGCTTGATCGTTTAGAGTGTGATGACTTTAGAGTGATTCTAAGTGAGAAAGTTGGTAGCCCCGTGGTCCCATTAAGCTCTCCTAGTTAGATTGTTGAAGGGAACATGTCTAACCTATCAACATTTATCATGGTCCTGGTAAGATTGAGAACATTTACATTGGGACAGATTGTTCCCTCGATGAGATTAAAGAGTACCAATATTTTTAAGGAGTTTCATGATTTTTTTTCTTGGTCATACGAAGAAATGCTAGGTATAGACCCTCGTATTTTCGAACATGAAATCAAAACCTATCTGATGCAAAGTCGGTTCGATAATGTTTGTGTGCCGTGAATCCTAGGAAAGCACCCGCCATTAAAGCAGAGATAGAGAAACTGCTCAAAGATGGTTTTATATATCTCATTCCCTTGATGGAGTGGGTTTCAAATCTTGTTCTAGTGGATAAGAAGTAGGGAGCGATCCGAATATGCACTAATTTTTGTGATTTAAATCAAGCCTGTCCTAAAGATAATTTCCCTGCACCATTTATTGATCAAATTTTGGATGAGTGTGCGGGAAGTGAGGTATTTTATTTTATGGATGGATTTACTAGATATAATCAGATACAAATTAAACTCAAGGATCAACATAATACGGAATTTATTTTTCCTTGGGGAACTTTTGCATATTGGAAAATTCCCTTCGGCCTTAAAAATGCCAAAGCTACGTTTCAGTGGGCCATGACCTTCATATTTCATGATCTTAAAAATATTATTGAAGTGTATTTGGATGATCTAGCTACTCACTATTGTTTGAGAGTGTGTCATCCTTATCATTTGTGATTAGTGTTCGAAATATTCCGTCATTATCAACTTCATTTAAATCCTCATAAGTGCATATTTTGCATGAAGGTTGGTCGTTTATTAGGATTCATCATATCCAAGGAGGGTATTAGAGTTGATCCCTTGAAGGTTGAGGCAATACTTCAATTTTCTCCCCCGTGTAGTGTTCGACATCTTCAATGTTTACAAGGAATGGTGAAATTCTTACGAAGGTTCGTGGTCAACTTCGCCAATTTGAATAAAGGCTTCATGCATTTGTTGAAGAAGGACACCCCTTTTTACTGGGATGAGAAAGCCCAGGAGTATTTCGATGCCTTGAAGAAATCCTTAGAAATGGCCCCCGTGCTTAGTCCACTAGACTATAGCCATGACTTTTTTATTTATGTGTCCACGTCTCAAGAGATGATTGATATGGTATTGGTTCAAGAGGATGAGGAGCTCTATGAGCATATCATATATTATCTGAGACGAAACCTTATTGATGCAAAACTTCATTATTCCCATGTTGAGAAGCTAGCCTTGGCCACCATTCATGCGGTTCATCATTTGAGACATTACATCCTCCTTCACCAAAATTTGGTCGTAGCTCACATCAATCCATTTCAATTCTTCGTCACAAGAAGGATGATTGGGGGAAAGTATAATAAATGGATTGTGATATTGCAAGAGTTTAATCTTGAGTTTGTTTCGAAAAAATCGAAGAAATCATTAATCTTTGCTGAGCTCATATCAGATTTTCCAAATTTGGATGAAGAGGAGGTTTATGAGGATTATTTTGTTGATGAACATATCTTCCTCATGTCAACTACAGACCCTTGGTATGGGGATATTATCATGTATTTGCAAACATTGAAGGTCCCTACTCACCTCTCATAGGATGAGCGGTGACGACTACGTCAGATAGAGAAGAACTACCTCATAGTGGATGATACTTTGTACCGCTGTGGGGTTGATTCCATTTTATGTCATTCTTTAACTCATGATGAGTCTAAGGTTGTGCTTAATGATTGCCATAGAGGGGCTTGTGGTGGTCATTTATCTGGGCTTTCTACAGCCCAAAAAATATTAAGAGTCGGCTATTTTTGGTCATTCATCTTTAAATATTGTGTTAATGTAGTCAAGAAGTGCCACCCTTGACATATGTTTGCATGTAATATGCACTTGCATCCCACCCCTTTGCATCCTCTTGTCACCGCTGGTCCCTTCACCAAGTGGGGGCTTGATTTTATGGATTGCAACCCAGCTTTGGCTAGGGGGCACCATCATATTATTGTGGCTATCGATTACTTTACTAAATGGGAAGAGGCTATGCTCATAGTTAAATATGACGGTTAAACAGCCGCACATTTCGTATTTAACTAGATTATCACCCGATTTGGCATTTCGAGAGAGCTTGTCACTGACCATGGTAGACACTTTTAGAACAAAATGATGGAAGAGTTGTCTTCAAAGTTAGGATATAAGCAAGAGCACTCCTCTTCTTATTATCCTCAAGTGAATGGACAGGTTGAAGAAGTGAACAAGTCACTTAAGTCCATTCTCCAATGAACCATCGCATAGAGCAAGAATAATTGGCATATCATCTTGTATCATTCTTTATGGGCCTATACAGCCACGGTCAAGACTGCCACCAATTTTTATCCCTATCAGCTTATGCATGGGGTGAATTCAGTAGTATTGGTTGAATGTCAAATCCTTTCTTTGAAGCTAGCTGTGGAGCTTTTACTAGAGACTTCTGCATTGGAAGAGCATTTGGTCCACTTGTAGCAGCTTGATGAGCAGCATCGAGATACTTTAGTGGCTCTTTAGGTTAACAAACATTGCGTTAAGTTCCAGTACGATAATTCTGTCCATCTTAGAAGGTTTAGTGAAGGTGACTTGGTCCTTTTGTGGGATCAAGCTAAGGAACCCTTGGGGGCAGGAAAGTTTAATCCTATGTGGCATGGTCCTTATGTGGTTAAGCATGTCTTAGATAAAGGTGCAAATGAGCTGGTTGATTACGAAGGAACAACCTTGGCGGAGCCTAGAAATGGGCTCTATCTCAAAAAATACTATGCATGATCTTCAACCAGGGCTGATTTTTGAATATTATTGTACATTTTTGCATTGCATAGTTAGGTTTTCTTATGGTGATAAAGTTTCTTGATTAGATTTCATTTGTTATGGCAGATGTCAATGAACATTAAAGGAATTTTGAGGTCTAAAATGGGCCTCCTAAGGAAAATAATAAAATAATATTTATTGATTTTGGAGGAAAAAAGAAAAAACCTACTTTTTGTGTTCGTATTTTCGACATATCTCCCTGTATTCTTACTCAAATTTCGATCGGGAGATCTCGTTGGATGTGGAATTTGATTCTGCATCCAATGAGTACCCACATTGCATACTTTTGATAGACCTTCCTACCTGAAAAACAAGAAATACCCATAAATATGTGATGATGATGTCATCATCACATTTTTCAAGTATTTCTTGTTTTTGGGGTAGCGGGGTCCATCAAAAGTATGCAGTGTGGGTACTCATTAGATGTGGAATCAAATTCTGCATCCAACAAGGTCTCCCATTCAAAATTTGAGTAAGAACACAGGGAGATATGTCAAAAATACGAATAAAAAAAATAATTTTTTTTATGGCAAATATGCCAATTCAACCATTATGGTTGACTCATTTTATTGGAAATCTATTGGTTCTTGAATTCCAACTGATAAGAAATTATTGTTGGCACGTTATCTTATAAGGCCCATTTTAGACCCCAAATTTCCTCTAATGGTCTTCTGTTTACATAGGATTCGCTGATGATGCTAGACGCCACACTCAAAACTTAGCTTTGGCTGCTTGGGTTTTCTATACTCCTATAGGTCAAGTGTTGTCTTCAGGAGGCGTATGGTTGTGGCCTTTGTTGAACAATGTTGTTGAATATAGTGTCGTCATTGAGTTATTGCATGATGCCATTTTACATGGTGTCCTTTCTCTTGAGGTACATCTTGATTCACAGTTAGTCATTTCACACCTTAATGGCTTGTATCGTATTAGGGATCCAACATTATTACGAAGATTCTTACGTGTTAGATTGTTAGAACGAAAATTTGAGAGTATAACATACATTCATGTTCTAAGAAACTTTAATCATGTTTCTAATTCATATACTAACTATGTACTAGATTGGCATTTGTTTCACAGACCATAAGCATTTCACAAACACATTTTACACATGTAAATAGAATAATAATCGATCATCATAAATATTTTTCATTAAGTTCAAAAAAGCTGATGTCATAATACATAAGTGTCATATATAAAAATGGGGCTTCTGAGCCACCAAAATATACTACACGGTCATTCAAAAAATATACACGCAGGTCTCTAAGCTTGAGGTGGAGGAGGGTGTTTATCATGGTAGCACACCACTACTCTAGCTAGCTAGAGAAACAATCGAACCCATGCACGTGGTACTCCAACCACCTAGCGCTGCATGGCCTCAGGCAAGTCCTCAACTTGTGCCATGGGAACTCTATGTGTCAATCGAACGAAGTTTGTGTGGATGATCTGGAGTGTCTACTCCGCATCTGCACCCATGATCTCATCACCTCTTCCCCTTCGTTGATGACAAGGAAAACCATCTGGCCATCGTGCTCCCACATATACATATAAATGACAGAGTATCACTATGTGTCGTCACACCAAAAACATATCTTTTGATTTCATATATCAAAAAACACAAAAAAATTAAATAATTCAAAAATTAAAAGTGGGTTTGGGATTCATTACCTATGTCTCCATAAGCCGCTCCTGGTAGTAGGGGCATGTCTGGGTCTCTATGGAATTTGATCCCTACATAGGGATAGTCATCTATTGTGATGAGATGTCTCTGCTACCATGGAAAGAACTCTGATGGGTAGGGGTTATCCACCCTTCCACCTCTCAGTCTGTGCATGACATTGTCCCGGCATTGCTGAGCCAGATCCTAGACTCCATGTGGATCAATGTCTACTCTAGGGCTTAGCCCTAGAACCTGCTCAAAAAAGAATGTGCTTAGTATGCTGCCAAACCTGAAGTTTCGCACCCTACCCATCTTGCAGTCACTGAGCTGTTGTTTCATGTTGCTCAGCAGTGTAGTACTCCAGTCATATATCGTAGGCCGCATACACTCTACTGCATAGAAAATCAGTGGCCTTAAGGCCTAGTGGAGTGATGCCAAACCTGCGATCCTACCTAATTCCAATAGTATGGCTTTCAGCCCTAGAATATGAACCGCATTTGTTGGGATTTGACTCCCAATATTCTATGTATCGGGAAGGAAGTACACAGCTATGTATTCCTCTATAGTCAGCTAGCCTCCTGGCCCATGGGATCTGAGGTTCACCACCTCCCCTCATCGGGAAAAACCTGTGATAAAGTATATTTCCTCAACCTCAATGTTGAGTGACATCCCATCTATTTGAAAGGTCTCAAAATTTGGATCCCAGTAATCTACCAACAGCTAGAGTAGTCTTGGCTTTTCCCTTAAGCTGCTAAGGCACCAAAACTTGTATAACCTGCATTCCCGTAATTTTTGTTAATCCATGAGATTAGCCTGAAGAGCTTCCTCAACATCACCATGTTCCCTCTCTCTCCATTCTAGCACCATCCTGCACATAAATTACAAATTTTGATCAATATTTTCCCATTAAAACCATGTTCACGGCCCTATACATAACTGTCTACAAAACATCCACGTGCGTATGCATATTTAGTGGCATTTTCCACGTATAGTCAGCCCTATACGTGGAAAAAGGACCAATATCCACATGGGCTGAAACACTCAAGTTGGGATGGCCTTAAAAAATAATTTGACCGTGAAAATTTAAAATTTTTACATGAAAATGAAGAGGAGGGGCAAGGGAATTTACCTGGATCAAACGCGGAGTGATTCCACGGAACGATGCTCCCAGAATTCGCTTCTGAAGTTCTGGAGTCAAATGTACTATGGTGGGTAAAAATTCAAAATGGTATGAAAATTTTTAATTTTTCACTATTTTATAGAAAAAATTTGAAAGTTTAACCCACTTACTATAGCTTTTTACTGTTTCTAACTGTTTTGGACCGTTTGAACTAATTTGATGTTGTAGGAGCTTGTTTTAAGTGTAGTTTGACCGTGTCTCCAACCCGTTCGTGCCTATTTCGGGTATTATGTCTAAACTAGCATATAGGTTAGGATTTCACATCCACTTGCATGTGCATGGCCTTCTGACCATTTCATCTTAACCCTAGGTACAAACCCATTCCATCTTGTCACAGAACCTTCATGTTGCTTTTAGAAGTGACATTATGTGAATGGCAGAGCTTTCCCATACATGGGTACCCTAGTTAGATCTTGTATTGCATTTGGTGCCCATGCTAACATTCCTCCTTTAGGGTGTGGGAGTCCTTTGCATAGTAGTGCCATGTCTTTGAGAAAGAGCCTCATACTCCTCTTGAACTTTATATTGGCTATTCCCCCAGGACTCCCTTGTATATGTCAAGTTGTAATTGCATTATCATGAGTTTTTCTTGCATTATTGAGCCTTATGTTGACTTCCTGACTTTGATTATCATCCATATAGCCCAAAATTGTCTCATGTCTAGCCAAGCATATCCTTTTTTCATATCTTTTGCAGCTTGATTCCCCATTTTTCATCGGGAGGGGACCTTCCCACGAGTGTCGTTATCCTGCACATATTTCCTTGCATTGAGCATAGGTATGTTCTGCTGCTTGGAACTAGTTTTATTTTCCCCTGACACTCATCTCGTCCTAGATTTGTAACTATAAAGCACTTTTATTCTTTTTCAAGATTTTCAAAATATCTGAAAAAAGTCCAAAAAATATTAAAAACCTAAAAATCCAGACAAGAAAAGATGTTATATTTGACAGCAGTCGAGTCGTGTCACCTTCGAACAGAGCACTATATATCACATCCATTGGT
Organism: Pseudotsuga menziesii; assembly: GCA_001517045.1. Classification (NCBI taxonomy): domain Eukaryota; kingdom Viridiplantae; phylum Streptophyta; class Pinopsida; order Pinales; family Pinaceae; genus Pseudotsuga; species Pseudotsuga menziesii. Next base: position 47,013 of record LPNX010866637.1, read on the forward strand.
TGGGTTATTAGTTTGACTTTAGGAGTTGTACTCATTACTCTGATTTAATCTCCACTGACTAGTTAAGCTTCCAGTACCTATGGAGCCTCTGTTGATTCCTCTTGTGTCACAACGATGTCCCAGTTTGCATATCGAGTCCATGCTTCCTACCTTTAGTCACCATTCGCTTTTATGCTCATGTTCAAAGGAAGTTGAATCCTGAGTTGGCCATTCCTCAGTTATCTTGACTTTGCATGTTGACCATTCTCGGTACTATTACTGGTTCGTGCACATCTTGTTCGAGTTCTTCCAAATTATATAGCGTTGCTGAGTACCTCATGTTGGTTGATGGGGGATGCCTTAATTCCCTCCTTCCACTGGATTCCATCCCATCGACTTTAGATCATTTATTCTGGGATAGGAGTCTAAAGTCATTTGAGTGCCTTGAGACTTACAGTCATCAGTGTTAGGTTCTCTCGCCATCAACAGTTTTGGGAATATATCAATGTCCCATGATCGATGGATTCTTCTAATTGTTCGACCTCAACACATCTATTCACACTTGTTCGATTTCACTCTAGTACCTTGATTCCCATTTTCATTATCAGTGGGTGATCGCACATCTATTAATGGTATACATCAATGACCGATAATCAGACGATGGACTATTATGTTCAACCTTGACACCTCTATTCGCATAGTACGACATGTACCCATAGTGGTTTATGTAGAAGATCTTCCAGCTTGGTGGCATTCTACATATGCTACCTCCTTGATCGTGCTAGTGTTCATGAGATTTTAGCTCTCGTGATTTGATTTTAGTGTATGTCAGATATCTTCAACCATTATGGATATCTTGATCCATTGTATATATTCAGCTTCTATGGAGATCCTGGTCCATTGTATATCTTCATCATGAACATTCCAATCGATTATATATTGTATGTGGCGATGACCACACATGTCATATTTTGTATATCATGCCTATTCATGGCCATTGTACTCTTATGTATCCGGGACTGCTATATGTATTTGCAGTCAGATGCAGAGATGGATTATTGTACTATACTGATGAATGGTTGATTCTTCCACGTGGCTCTTCATCACTCCACTTCTGGGATGGATTTTATAATGTATTTCGGCCATCATGTTACCCCTCTAACCTCACACATTAGGGGGCATCTGTTATAGCTGATTTTACCACACATGGTTAATCACATATTTATGGCCTTCCATGTCCCCTCTGCAGACTCTTTAGACCCCATGGATTGATATTATACTTTGATGTTTCCAAGTTCATCCCTAAAAATCCCTGTTTATTTCTTTACGTGACTTTTAAACTAATACTCATGTGTACAAGCAACTTTTGACCTCAAACCGACGTACATCGAGATGTGTGCATAAATCCAAACAATTTTGGATTTTTCCTTGGATGAGTTCGAAGATCATGACTCTTGGAATTCCATATTCCTTCAAATCGCTCGGATTCAACCCTCCATTACCCCTTTGGAGTGCTATATAAGGAACCCCTTGGATACATTGAAGGGGAGGAATTGAAGAACAATGAAACTATAGTCCATTGTTGCCATAGATTGCATATAGTTGAGACTGCATCTCTTTGTCCCTTTGGAGCACTTTGTTTTCTTTTGAAGCTTTCCTTTGCTTGTGAGCTTGCTATCGAGAGATGGAGGACTGAGGTGTTGGAGGCCCAGGTGGAGGACTCAGTTTCTCTGGTTCGTAGACGTGCCGACAGAGGTTGTCACTTGTGTAATATTTGATTTGATTAATAGAAATATCTTTTCCTATCCAATAATGTGCACTTGAATGTAAATATTGAATCCATGGATATGTTTAATTGCTTATATTGCATTGTTGATTATATATGCTAGAGTAGATCTAACACCATATTATATAGCATGCTTGTCTTGTTTGTTGTTGTTGAGAGAAAATTGTTAACACAAGTGGGATTGGAAAAAACTCAACAAGAATTTACTTCAACTGTCCGGAATAAGGTATGATTCAAGGTTCCTTAGTGTTAGATGTTTGGTTTCTCTTGCATATTGGGAAGGGATAGATTTCTTGTTTCTAGCTCTCTGTTGTGGTACACCCCAAGCCATAGGAAGTTTCTCTCTGTAACACTATAAAAAGCATTGGTACAAGCATATATTGTAGAATTTATTACTATTGCTCAGGTGTTCCCCAGGTTTGTGGAAGAGGAAAATAATTTAGCTCTGATGGAGGAGGTCTCAAAAGGTGAATTAAAAGTTGTATTTTAAAGCTTTCAGAAAGACAAGATCTCGGGACCTAATGACTGGATGATTGAATTCTTCTTGGAACTCTTTGAAACGTTGGGTGGATACTTAATCAAGGTAGTGGAAGACACTAGAATCACTGGGAGGATCCCAACTAGTTTCAACTCCACCTTTATTGCAATGATTCCAAAGGTGACTAATCCTGTCTCGCTGAATGACTTCAAACCCATTTCTATCTACAATTGTATCTACAAGGTGGTCACCAAGGTGATTGCTCTAAGACTGAAGAGGATTTTGTTAGAACATATTACTAAAGAACAATTTGGTTTCTTGGAGGGGAGACAAATCCATGAGGCCATTGGGGTAGCCCAAGAAAGCCTACACAGTATGAAAATTAAAAATATCAAGGTTGCTATATTGAAAATTGACCTTGCGAAATCTTATGAGAAGGTAAGATGGATGTATATTCATTTATTGCTAACTCATTTGGGGTTTGGTATTGCTTTCATTAGATGGGTAATGAGTTTCATTACTACTATGTCTTTTTCGGTTCTAATCGATGGTGTTGCCTCTCCTTTTTTCCATGTGGAGAGAGGGTTGAGAAAGGGCTGCCAGCTATCTCCTTTACTTTTCTTATTGGTGGCAGAGGGCTTAAGTAGATCCATCAAGGAGGATACAAGACTGGGATCCTTTAGAGGTATCCAGATTTCACAAGATTTGCAGCTTACTCATTTTCTCTTTTTGGATGATGTACTCATCTTCTGTTCAGGCTCAACCATAGAATTAAATAACCTCTCTGATATTCTAAAGTTGTTTTAAAAAGCCACTGGTATGGAGATAAACTTTGGGAAATCTAATTTGTCCACCCACATTTTAAGTGAAGTGGAGAGACAGGAATTTTTTACTTTCTTCCCTTTCAATATGGGAATTCTGGAAGGAGGACTAAAATACCTGGGGTTCTCTATGAAATCAAATGACTACCGGAAACAGGATTGGGTTTGGTTGCTGGATAAGATGGAAAAACAGTTGAAACAATGGATCCATAAATGGTTATCTAGAGTAGGGAGGTTGGTGTTGGTGAAAGCTGTGCTGGAAGCTATTCCAATTTACTGGATGTCTTTGGCCTAGATTCCAAAAGGAATATTGGAAGAATCACGCAGAACATGTTTTCATTTCCTTTGTAGTGGTAAGCAAGAAGTACAGGTTACTCCATGGGTTTATTGGGAAAGTATAGCTATCCTGAAAGGTCTAGGAGGATGGGGCCTAAAAAATATATTCCTATTTGCTAAATCTCTTGTGGCTAAAGGGGGATGGAGAGTTTTGAAGACTGATATTTTATGGACTCAGGTCATGTATCAAAAAAATATTGGACCTAGCTCAGTGGAGGAATGGTTTTGAAGTCCAATGAAACTAAAAGCAGGGGGTTCAATTTTTTGGAAAGAAGTAGTTAAATATGTGAATTCCATTGAAGATAGTCTTTCCTGGCACATCGGAGACGGGAGAAAGCTTAGATTTTGGCAGGACCCGTGGGTTGGATGTATTCAACAACACAGACTACATGATGATATGGTGGTGGGGATAAGAATTAGAGGAATATTTTTTCTTTCCCAACTTGCGGCACCTCTGCAGATGAATCGTTGGGATTAGACCTGGATTCCTACAGGGGATTTGGGGCTTCATGAATGTGAAACAAGGGATCTGGAATTGTATTTTGGGGATTTGAACCAGGACCAAATAAGGATTTGGGACAGGGAAGATTTCCTTATCTAGGATGCAGATCCAAGTGGGAAATATACTCCTAAGGCAAGATATATTAAACTCATTGTTGTTGGTGCATTTAGGGCTGATTTTTGGTTGTAGAAGACTCTATGGAAGATCAACTATCCGCCTAAAACCAGACCCTTCACATGGTGTGTTCTGGAAAATAAGGTTCCCTACTGGGATAATCTGCAAAAAAGGAGTTTTCAGGGTCATTGACACTGTTCTCTATGCAAAAATGCAGGGGAATAAGTGTTACATATTTTTTGTTGTGCCCATACATCAAAGAAGTGTGGAAGTAATTCACCAAGAATTTAGGAATCCAATGCAGTTGGGAAGGGCTATCAATCTTGCAGGCGTGGGAAAACTGGAGAAGAATTGTTTCTTTAGAATCAATAGTAGCACTGCCCTTTCTTGTTATCTGGGGAGTGTGGCTAGCTCGGAATAACTCGATTTTTTCAAAGAAAGGTTGTACTCTAGAAATCACTGCTAATCTTGCTGGAGGTATTCTTTCTGCATTCCCACAACATATTAGAGTTAAATATCAAAGGGAGGTTTTAGAGGTGGAGCTTAATAGAATGGTTCGATGGGGTTTTTTTGATGGAGCGGCTCATAAGAATCGGTGTGGGGGTGGTGCTATTCTCTTCCTTAGGGAGGAACACTCGTTTGAATTAATGATGGGGTTAGCGGAAGGCAGCAACAATTATGATGATCTTCTCAGCTTGAAAATTCTCCTCATCTTTGCAGCAAAGAAAGGGTGTAGAACCCTTAATGTATGTGGTGACTCGATGAATGTGGTAAACTAGATCAAGGGGACTCAAATGTGCAGGAATATGAGACTTGCCAAGATTTTATCTTCTATCACAGTTGATTTAGACTCTTATGATACATTTTTATGCAGACATGTCTACATGGAGAATAACAGGGAGTCAGACAAGGCCTCGAAGGAGGGTCTGCTATTGATGTTGGGTCAATGGAAGATCTGAGAATTGGTTGATGGTTTGGCTCATGAATATTATCATAGAGGGCCTTCATTGAAGGGGTTGCACAGATGTGACACTTTTTTGGTCTCTCATTACTTTATCGGTGGTGAATTTTTACTCTCTGTTTGCATTTGGACATTTCAGATGATTTTTGGCACTGCTGGTTTTATTTATGGCTACTATAAATATTTTGAACAGTTTTTTATTCTAGTGGAGACATATCTCTAAATGATTCTGGATTTTTATGTATTCATTACAAGGTTTTTTTTGTGGACACTATTTTGGCAGGGACTGAACACTTGTCCCTTTTTGAATGTTTGGACCTATATGGTTTATTCTAAATACACAATGTTGTGTATCTAAAAAATTTAATTTTGTTCTTGAAAGGTGAAATGAAATTATGCTTTTTTTCCCTGGAAAAAAAAAACTTAAAGCGTCTCAAAAAATGTCTTTTTTTGCTTCTAAGATAACTGTTAGATTTTCTTAATATCGGATTAGATTATCTAGGATATTTATCTGAAAGAATAACAATTACAACAAAATGCATAAAATGTAAAAGATGCACAAGATACAAATATTTTCATTGGGGAAACCATAAAGGAGAAAACCCCGCAAACTTCTTTAGAATATTAAGATGATCAAAAGAAGTAATAAGAAATGTTCAGCAGCTATATTTCTCTCCTCCTATGATTGTCTCTCTCTCTCAAGCACCTTAGAGGTTGGGTGTGGTGTGTATAAATGAGGGAGAGAGCCTCCCTATTTATACCCTTTCAAGTCACTGACCAAATATAAGACTCGAGCCTACATGTAATCTCACATGGGGCCCACTTCTCCTATAGAGACCATAATTACATATTACATGATGTTACACTGGGGACTATTTCCCTAACTTACAACGAAGTTTGTACCTCAAGATCTAGACACAATTTAGACATCCCCAATAGGGGTGCAATAACATACAATGATAATATACATCTGAATATCTTCTGAAGTTATAAATACATCAACACTCACTTTTAACTAGGAATGTATTCTTTGTCTACATAGTCATCAACACATTTGGTTAGGTCTTCATCACATCATCATCATCACGGAGTCATAGATTCTTTATCATAATGGCTGCCATCATCTTCTTATAATGTTATCATCATCCCATACTATCTGCCATCAAAATTTTCTATAGTTCCAACCCTTTTTCATGTTGTATGTAGGACTAGCCTCCATGTAGGTCTTTATCAATAGAGCTGGCCCTTTTCCATTTTTGATGTAAGTCTACAGTGCCAGCCCTTTTTCATGCTAAGTGTAGGTCTCTATCTACAGAGATAACCCTTTTTCATGATGGATGTACATCTATAGTACCAGCCCTTTTTCATGTTGGATGTAGGTCTCCATCTACAGAGCCAACCGTTTTTCATGATGGATGTAGGTATACAGTGCCAGTCCTTTTTCATGTTGGATGTAGGTCTTCATCTACAGATCCATTCCTTTTTCATGTTGGATGTAGGTCTACAGTTCCATCCCTTTTTCATGTTGGATGTAGTTCTTCATCTATAGAACCAACCCTTTTTCATGTTGGATGTAGGTCTACAGTGCCATCCCTTTTTCATGTTGGATGTAGGTCTTCATATACAAATCTAGCCCTTTTTCATGTTGGATGTAGGCCTTGCCCTCTGCAAGGTATTTCTCTAAAATCCATCCATTTTTCATACTGGATGTAGGCCTATCCCTCTTCCAGGTATTTATCATCTCTGTGAGCATGCCATCAAGTAGGTACATCTCAGGACTTATTATATCCCTCTTGCAAAACCTGCAAGATCTCCCAGGACTAATTATATGCCACTTCAAAACCTGAAGGAGCATCCCAGGAATGATTACATGCATTGCAACACCTGTGTACCCTACTATTACCTCGTCATCTTTATATCATCTCATCGTCACATGGAGAACAACCCAGATACACATAACGCAACACTTACATCAATGAATATGGGAGGCCCATCCTGCCACCATGTCGAAAAGGCTCTCAGCACTTACATCAATGAACATGGGAGGTCCATCCTGCCACCAAGTCAAAAAGGCATATGTGTATCTGTGTCTTTTGGACTCATCACTTCCCCTTGGAAGGAACCTTGATCTGAAGTAAACCAAGATTCTCTCTGAATTATTCAAAATTCACTCTGGCCGTTTCTAGGATAGAATCACATCAGGACTGATTACGTCCAAGGATAACCTACGATATTTTCTAGGACTGATTACATTCAAGGACAACCTACGAGCCTCACCGGTATTTTATGCTCAAACAACCTGTCTCACTGGAAATGCTAGAACTCATCACTCCCTCTTTCGAGAGATCTCAATCTGGATCACATATTGGAGCTTCACTCCTCCTCTCTCGGTTATACTAGCGCCATGCAATACTACATCATGCCAAACCAGTAGCCCATACTGGATCTCAAACTAAATAAGTAACCCATAGTGCTTTTCTTCTCATTGGCACTACCAATCTGAATCAACATAACCATGGAGGTTAGTCTTCTGATTGGTATCATACTTGAGCCCATACTCAACTATACCCTTCAGATACCTGTTGAGGCCTGGAAAATCCCCAATAGTATGGATTCTCCCCAATAGGCATTCCCAATTAGCTCGTTATTGTTTGGTGTGGGGAATCTGTTCGGTTTGCAGTCCGGTTACCGCAGGTCAAGTAATGGTTAAAGCTTGTTTCACCGGTTGCATCCCGGTCCACTATTTAGGTGTATTTTTTAGTTTTATGTTTATGTATGATATGCAAGTTCCTAATTAAATGCAATTGATAGAGATAATGAATATTTCACAATGTGATGCATAGGTTCTTACCTATCGTCTTACCTCTTTTGCTTCTAAATCATAAGAGAACAACTTATACTAATGATAACTAATTCTATCTAACCTATCCCTAGGGAGCAATATTGTAATTAATGATAAGTAATGTACTGTAAAACATACATTTGGAATATTACAGATAGTTGTTCATATTTCAGAATACATGAATATAAGTAGAAAGATAAACAAAGAGATAGATCATTGTTAGTTAAAACATTCATTGCTCAATATATTGTGTAAGTTTCATAGAAATAAATAGGAAATCATTCATAACATGAAATAATTCATAAGTTAGAATGGTCTCACAGTTCATAGAAAAATATGAAACAGAAGTAGTTCAACAGCCAACCAATCTACAGCAAGCATTTGAGACTTCATAGGGCCTTCTCCGGCAAAAAATATAACTTCTTTATTATAAGAGGAAGTAGTTCTTCTTACAATAACTTTTCAGAAAGATAGCATGAAAAAAGGTCCTTTACTCTTTCGACTTGATCTCTATTTATACAATTCCCAATGTCTCTTGGTCTCCCTTGCCCTTTGGTCTTCTTTTACAACTCAGTTACAAAAAAGGCTTTTGTCTTCTAGTGGAGTTGCTAACTTAGGAAAATATTACAAAACATTTAATAAAACAGAAATACTAAGTGGACCCAGCCACATCATTTATGAATTTCTTCCAAACATTTGCATCTGTTGCTATCGTCTCAAATCTTGATGGTTCTAGGAATCTGATAGTGATCTCATGTTTGGCAGCTTGGGATTTTATATTTTCCACTCTGGCTGGAATCAAATGAATTTGATCTTCCAGTATATGATTGCTCACTACTACTTGGGCTATTTTAGTTTTCAACACCTTCTCATCTAAACCTTTGACCAGCTGAATACTCAGTTCATCCTCCGTCCATCTGACCTACAATTGCTTCAAAAATTCTTGATGATCAGGTAATTCTTCTAACCTTCTCTTTGCGGATGTTTGACAACGATTGTAAGTTGTGAGAACTTTTCTGCAGAATTCTACACAAACACCTTTAGTCCTCCGGATTACCTTTACCAGTTCCTCCGCAGCTTTACTCCAGAATTCTATCAGTGCATACTCCAGATTTATAGTCTCTAATTTTTTGATGGTTGCATTAGTTGGAGGTTCATTGGTTGTTTCCAACTAATCCAAACATCCTTGAAGAATTTCCAGGATATCCTGGGTCCTTTCCAAAAAGTTAGAAGTTGTACTCACAATTTCCTCCAACCTTATTTCTACTTGCTAAACTTTCAACATCTCCTCTGCTATTTGAAACTGCATCTGATAAATTTTACTTCTGAGCATGAGGGCATGCTTCCTCAAAGGTTCAATCTCCATTTTCTGCTCATTTGTTGTTTTTAATAAAACTTCCATTGAAGCTTTTTGGGTCTCCAATGCTGCTACTTGGGTTTCATAATGCTTGGTATTCCCCTCAGCAGTAGTCTTCTACAGCTCCAACTCTGCCACTTTATTTTCCAAACTTCCTTTCTCCTTACTCAATTCTTCATTTGACGATTTCAAACTATCCCATTCTGCTTCTAAGATTTGATTTCTTTGCTGAAGCATTTCACACTCTAACAAGGTAGCCTCATATTTTCTTTTGGACTCTCTTCCTACCTTTTCTTCTTTCCTCAATTCTTCTTTCATTTCAACCATTTTTCCCTTGTATTGCTCAATGTTTTCACAACCCTATCCACATTGTGAGCATTTGCATAGTCATTTTCAATGCCCATAGAATCTAATTCATTGGGGTGCTCTTCTACATTTTTCATGATTTTTCTCTTCGTCACTGTGGTTACTGCTGGCTGAGCTCCTACCTTCAAAGTTTTCATTGTCCTTCATACAATGGATTTCATTTTAGGATCAAAATGAATATCTTCTAAACATGCTACATCTTATTTCTTTGAAGGTGTAAAAGGTACGAGTCCCATTTCAACTATGGGCACATGACATCCTATAAGGATGTTGCTAGGTGTGGCTGGCAAGTTCTTTGGATTATCTCACATAGGGTTTTGTTCTGAACCTCCACCACCTTGAAATTAATTAGTATCCTGGCCTTGCCCTCCTATATCCTTCATGCCCTGATCAGAACTTGAATCTCCTTTAGCCAAAGCCTTCTCCAACTCTGCCATTTTCTTCAAAACAACCTCTGTGCTCTTTCTTTTAGCAGCTTTTGCCTGATCCTTCTATGCTTCTTCTGCCAATAACCTTTTTTCCCCTGTTGCAAGCCTATGAATGCTTTCTTCTTGAGATTTCTTTGCATCGTCCTCATCTCCTTCATCTGGCTTTGGGTTATTGCTACTACTTCCTTTAGCACCAAATGCTTTTCCCTTTAACCTCTTGCTCAAGGCTTCCATATTATAGACATTTCTGAATACTTGCTCTTCTTTGTCTATGTAGTCTGCATACTCAAAATTTACCTTGTGAGTAGCCTTGTGAGCTGCCACCTTTCCTTGTGAATCATTCCTACACAAGCTTTTCTCCCCATAGTGGAATATTTCCAGCTCTTTGATGAAATCTGGAGCGCTTTTGACTTTTTTAAACTTGTAACTTCCCACGTAAAAAGGTACTAGTGGGAAAACAACTTTCTTAATCTCGAACAAATAGCTTCCAAAACCATCTAGGAATACATGTCTGACTGCTTCTTTTAGTACTATGTAGTTTGTTGCATACTTGGGTAGCAGGGAGGGTGATCTGGTGCCTCCATACATTCTCAGATAAGTGCCCTCTTCAGTGAAAAAATAGTCACCATAATCTTTTATCGACTCTACTCCTCCTTCTGACAGACATGGACAGTATTCTAAAAGGATTAACTTATAAAGGGGACTTATGAATTCTTCACAAATTAACTGATAATGATTGTGATATTTGTGGGATCCCATAATTTGGTATGAAATGTAAATAGGATCCTTCCCCTCTATCCATACACAATTCAGGTCCTCAAACTGATTCTTATAGAGTATACAATCTATCAAGAAGGATGACATAAAGAATTCTAATTTGCTTTGCTTTAAACCCTCCTGAGTTTCCTTGATACCTTTGGACAAGTTTTCAGTAGCAATATCTACCCAGTTAAAAACTATTCCCTCCATTGTCACATAATACATGAGGGGAATCCACCCAAAATTATACATTTTTCCATCAGACCTACCATACAGCCTACTTAACATCAATGCTACTATTCTAAATGGGGTTCGAAGATTAGTTGTTTCATACTCTCCTGATTGCTTATGTATGAAATTCTTCCCCTCAATCATCATCCCCTTTACTGTTGTTGTATAGTCAAGCTTAAGACTCTTGACCCAATCTGTGGTCACACTTATTTCTACTTCTGGTAGACTATATGCTTTTGAAATGAATGTCGGTGCTAATGATGCTACCAAATTTCCTTCTCCATCATTTATTATCATTCCCACCATGTCTATTTTCGGCAACAACCATCCAATAACCTCTGTGCAAGGAAAAACCTCTGGCCTAGTGGCTACCTTGGTTAACCCATACCTCAACATATTCTCATATAGAGCAAGATCACCCAATCCAACTTCTGTCACTTTCTTATCAACCATCATAGGATAGATCTGGCCCCTTTCAACTCAAGCTCTCCCCCTGTAACTGTTTTAGTGTCTTCGTATACTATCTTGAGTTTTACCGTAGGCAAGACTTCAGCAATATCTATGTCAAAATCGTTCTCAGCGATTTTGAGCTTCTTCCTCCCCTTCTGTCAAAACCCCAAAAATTCCGAGAAATTTAAAAAAATTTAAATTTACAAACATTAACATAAAATACAGTTTAACTAATTATCAGTTAGTTACATGTTAACAATTTGGTTAAATTCATCAGTTGAAATATGTTTAGATAAGGAATAGATCTCTCAGTTTACTAATTTGTCTCTTTTTGTGAACATAAGGTGGGGCTACCATGAAAAGAACTGGCCTTACTTAGCTTTCGAGCTAATGCATAAAGTTCCTTCCGTTCTTACAGATGACGGGTAAACACATTGGCTGCTGCAAGTAAAAGAGTTTTGAAGTCTTCAAGTACAAGATTGTTTGCAAACCAAAGTTCAGAAAGACATTAGTATCTCAGCACATAATAGTGCTTACTGAGGTAATTTCATAATTTGATCTTTATTCTAGAAGAGATAGATTTATAATTCTTGCAATACTGCACTGTTTGATATCTATCTTAGTTATTAGTGTAAAAGATCTTTATAACTGAAAGTTTACAAATAGACACAAACACAAGGGTCTCTGTTTAAGAAAGCACAACCACTCTTTTATTTTCGAAAATATAACAACATTCTAAGTTTTTAAGGATAACAACATGGTTAGAACAAAAACTATAAGGTAAACATTACCATCAAAAACTCTTTGGTTGAATCTACAACCCTTTGAAAGAGTACCAAAAGTGACTCTACAATTACAATATAAAAGTTGGTAGAATACTTTGTACAATAACCTTCTTACTTAGCCAAAAGTATAAAATTTTCACCCTGTCAATCATGTTATAAACCTATCTTATTAAGATGTTTGAAATGACAAGGTAGCCATACACTCAGATGAATGTTTTATAAACATCCCTACATAAACTCCATGATTTTGTACTATTACCCTTTTGATCTTCTTTGGTAACTAAGGTACTTTATAAAATAGAAAAAGGTTTTAAAATAAATAATGCCAAGGTAACTATTGTATTCCCTTACCTTACATATTCTTAAATCAACCTTCCAAATCCTCCAAATATAAAAGTGCTAAGTAGAACATAAGACAAGGTTCTATTTTAAGGGAAAATACTTTTCAAAAAATATCAAACCTTATGCTTTGAGGAGTTATCAACATGTTTTGAAATAAAAGTTGATGATTACTACATTATAGTTTACAATAATGAATACATTATTGCTTGCATGCAGCATAAGGGAAAAATGATTTCTCGAGAGGATTAAGGATAAACTTTGGTCAACTAGAATGATTGGAAATCATTCACTCGGTGAGCTGTTTGATTTTAAACTATAGTCAAAACCCACAACTCAAAAACAAATTTGCTGAATGTCGTGGCATCTCCTCAGCCATGTGCTGCATGGTTAAAAAGGGCTGTTGGTAAACCCTAGCCCTCATTGTCTCCTCCTCGTTTGGCGCCTGTCGCTCGTGATGGTGCTGAGGCACCCCTGTGTTGTTCTCCTCTGCAACCACTTAACCCAGCTCGTCTTCTTGCTAAAACTCGTAGAGTCATTCTCCTCTGTTGATCTCTAGTTGGCTGTCCCTCCATTGTGCTTCCTCTTCTATTCTGAAACTAACCCTACTCTGTGCACTTCGTCTCCATCCGTGAGGATTGACGATTTTTATCCTGCTGTAATGCGATTTGCACATAGCTGAGAGTTGCTCTTTCTCTTTCTCCTTCGCAGTGGGGTTTGTTTATGCATTAAAGGTTGTGACGTTGCTGCTAAAATTTTAGTTTTTCTTCGACGGAACACGTAAGAATTTCCAGACTGCAATGCATCCTTGCTTAATCGTTATTCTTTTCTTAAATTTATAATTTATGCTACAGCATTTACTTAGAGGTTTTATCTTTGCACATACAGGATTCTTTGTTCTCCAGCGTATGCGGCCGTGGGTAAAAGACTTGGACAGCAGTCTGCAAAACCTGGTAAGCCTGGTTTCACCATGGCTTGTTCTCCTTATGGTTACGTTGGACCCTTCGAGGGTTGGCTTAAGAAGCCTGAAACCCTTACTGCTTCAGTTTGGACTTAAAACTACTGGTTTAAGAATTAGCAGAAGAAACCCTTCATGCGATGTGAGGGCGTTACGGCTTAGGCCGAGGTTGTAAATATTAATTTCCTTTTTGCATTTTAAGTTCTGTATAAGAAACAGAGGTACTGGCTGTAAGCTTGACTGTAGACGAGGTTATGACCTCGACTTTTTGTTTTGACTGTTCTTTAAATGGTTCAGGGTTTTTACCCAACGTTTTATGATATAAAATAACATACTGTTTGTCCGTAGCTTTTAGATTATATTACAGCATGCATTTTCAATTTGTGGACTATATAGGATAATAAATTACAGGCTTATGATAGCCTTAAATTGTTAAATTATAATGCGGCCGTCAAAATAAAAATAATGTCTTATCTTTATAGTTTGTATTTATTTACATAAGTTTGGAATTATAGGGTTAAACCCTAATTTCTACAATTTGAAAATCAATATAATTTCTTAATCTAATACTATGTATTACATACAAACTCTATCTGTATCTGCAAGTAAATAAATGATTATTATTATATGGATTAGGCTCGATAAACGAGCAGTCTATTGTTCTGTTATTTATCTTTGTTTTAAAATATATAGCTGAGTTATTTTACTATAGTTGATTTCTTTTATAAATTTACTGTCAGGTTATGTACCTGGGTTATACCTTGATTTACTTGTTATGTAATCTTGTTAAGTGATAAATAGGGTTTACATTCTTAAGCTATATAGGTTCTTACATTTTGCTTTTAATTTACTTAACGAAATTTCTAAGAAAAATCTATTTATTCTGTAAGACAGAGTGTATTTAATTCGGAATTGCAATTTAAATATTTATATTCCTTAAGTTTTAAAAGAATAATGTTGCTATGTTGGATAATATAAAAGTATAATATTATTATAATAATAATACTTACTAATGCAAAATAATAATCCTGTTTTTATTGGAGTATTAAGTTCTCCATATGTGTAACTTTTGTTTATTTTATAGCGTACAGAAAATAGCATTATGCTGTTTAAATTCCTGCACTGATATGCAGTTACTAAAAAGGTTCTGATAAAATTTAATCTATCTGTTAAGTTATTATTTTACTTACGAAAATAAAATAAAAGAATAGGTTAACACTTCTTATGACCTATCTTATATAACTATATATATAGTAACATGCATTTTTAATCCATAAAAGATAGAGTTACCATTCTAAGTAATATTAAAAATTGATTTAATATTGAAAAAGGAAAAGTAAAGGAAACAATAACATTAATATAATACCTCAGCTCTAGCTAGCTTGCTTAATTATAGAATTAAATTTACATTTGATTACTTCCGCAAATGTTCTATAAGTACAAGTATTAACATGTTTATAATCTGAATAAAGAGAAATAAAAGCTCTGTAACGTGATCTTGCTTTGAGTTCATTTTTAGAAATGAAATCATCCGAATACAAGGAAGGAAACTAAATAATAAAACAATATGATTTCCAGTCTAACTTCTACTTTCTATCCTGTACAGTAGCATTTATTGGAAACAAAGATACAGTACTAGGAAGTAGTTTTTAAGACTATAAGAAAATAACTTATGAATTGGTGAACACTTGTAAATACTGAAAGTAACTAAATAGGAAACTCGGTTCAGAAGGATACTACTTCTCAATATCGAGATACCGTGCTGGAGTACGGTCTGGTGAACCCAGATGTGGAAAAACACAGTAATTCTTTAACTCAACCATAGATTAACTACTAATAACCTGAGATACTCACATTACTAAACTAACTAACTATTCAGTCATATAACAAAACATAACATGCAACCATTCATACTCATTAAACATAAAGAGATAAGTGATAGAACCTGTTTAAACTGTGGACAACAACAGCAATGGGAGGCTGTTCCTCCCTACCAACTCTTGGAGAACACTCAAACAGCGACTCCTCAGGACCCCCGAGATTGCTTTGGTCTCCCTGGCTGGAACTAGGTGCAACAAAGTCAGATACCAGTCTTCAAACTCAGTATTAACTCAGAACTATCAGTCAATTCCCTCAGCCAAAAAGGCTGCAATGAAATCAAGTTACCACAGCAATCCTCCTAAAACAACTTCCTTACTGTATTTCCCTCTTCCTCAATGAAATTCCTGAATAACATTCACTTGAATGAATTCTCTCTGGAAAATATCTGAGCAGCCTCAGCCCCCTTCATTGAGTACTTTTAAAAGATTGCCTAGGTCTTTTTTGGGTTAACTGTCATTTAATGAGCCACCTGCTCTGATTCCACTTTCTTGGGGAATCATGACCCCAAATATAGTGAAGTTGCCACCTGCAACTTAGGAAGTGTTTAAGGATGCTGCCACTTGTCTTTTGCCTTTCCACCTAGTTCCATCCACCAGTTTGACCAGTAACCTCTTTTTAAGAGCTCTCCCATGTTGTTGTCTCCACAATTTATTATTAATAATAAAATATTCTGAATTACACTCCATTTCTGTTGACTCTACTGAGTCATCAATCCCTACTTAGCATTAAATTTAACATAATGTCTCAGGAATATAATAAAACAATTTACATAATTTTACAAAATTGGGGTATGTGACATACACACCCCCTTAAAATGTAACATCGTAGTCGATGTTACTTATTCCTCATCCTCTGCAACCTCCTGGAACAGATTCAGGTATGCTTCCCACATCTTACTTTTCAGTTCCCAGGTAGCTTCTTCAGGACTAAGGTGCTTCCATTGCACCTTCAGCTGTCCAATTGTGCAGTTCCACAGAGTAATTTCCATCCTCCCGGGGATACAGTCCGGTTCCACCAGAACTTCCCCTTATGGTTCTACCTGTACAGTGTTCCAATCAATCACATGAGTAGCATCATGAACATACTTTTTCAGAACAGAAATATGAAAAACATTGTGCACTTTTAAGTTAGGTGGTAATGCTAGCTGATATGCAACTTGACCAATTCTAGATAAAATTTCAAATGGACCACAGTAACGTGGTGCTAATTTTGCACAACTCCCTAATCTTAGGGAGCTCTTCTTTGGTCTTACCTTTATGAACACATGCTCACCCACCTGGAACTCTTTAGGAGTTCTTTTCAAATTTGCTTGGCTCTTTTGTCGATCCTGGGCAATCTTCAAATTCTCCTGCACTTGTTTCACAATCTGTTCCATTTATTTTAATAATTCGGGTCCCAACACTAATCTATCTACTGGATTATTCCAGGAGATAGGAGTGTTACATTTACACCCATACAGAATTTCAAAAGGACTGAACTTAGCTAATGATTGATAGTTGTTATTGTATGCAAATTCTGCTAAATGCAAGTAATCCTCCCACTTACCTGGCTGATCCTTGATGTACATTCTTAACAGATCTTCCAAGACCTGATTAACTCTTTTAGTCTGTCCATCCATCTGAGGATGGAAAGAGGTGCTGAAATTCAGTTTTGTGTTTAATCCCTTAAACAAGGATTTCCAGAAATTCCCTGTGAATTTAGGATCCCTGTCAGAAATAATAACCTTCGGTACACCATGTAGCCGAAAAATTTGCTTTAGAAAAATGTCAGCGATATTTGCAGCCTTGTAAGTGGTTTTAACAGGAATAAAATGTGTTGCTTTACTTAATTTATCTACTATCACCATAATTGAATCATTCTGAATTTGATTTCTGGGTAATCCAGTAATAAAATCTAAGCTGATTATTTCCCATTTCCAACTAGGAATAGGCAAAGGTTGCAGTAACCCAGCTGGATGTTGATGTTCTTTTTTCACTTGTTGACAGTCCAAACATCTAGCTATATACTCAACTACTTTAGATTTCATATTGGGCTAGAAATAATATTTTCTCAACATGGTGACAGTCTTCTGGTAGCCTGGATGCCCAGAGTCCGGGGTTTTATGAACTTCATCCAGAATGAGCAATTTAACCTTAGGCACATTAGGCACATACAGTCTGTCCTTAAACAATAAAAATCCATCTTTATTTAGACTATAACCCTTTATTAAACTTTGTATAGGTTCTTCTTTAGCTGTAGCTTGTAATTTTTGATAAATTTCATCCAATTTTATCCCTTCAGTCAGCTGTTCATTTAAATTAGAAACATAAGTACTGATTGCTGTTGTAAAATTTAGTTTTGCATTTCTGCTCAAAGCATCAGCCACCTTATTTTCTTTTCCTTTTATGTGCTGAATTTTGAAATCGTATTCACTTAAGAAGGCTAACCATCTTGCTTGCCTTGCATTTAAGTTGGGCTGATCTAAAAGGTATTTTAGACCCTTATTATCAGTCATTAAAGTAAACTTTCTGCCTATTAAGTGGTGTCGCCACATTTTTAAGGCATGAATAACAACAAGTTCTAAATCATAAGTGGCATAATTCTTTTCATGGATCTTTAGCTTCCTGGACTCATAGGCTATGACATGCCCATCCTGAGTCAGCACTCTGCCTAGACCATCATTACAAGCATCGGTGCATACCACAAAATCCTTATTAGGATCTGCTATTCTTAGAATAGGTGCAGTTGTTAACAGAGTTTTTAATTTCTTAAAACTTTCTTCACATTTTAAGTTCTAATCAAATTTCTTTCCTTTCTTTTGCAAAGAAGTGATTGGGTTAGCTATTTTTGAAAAACCTTCAATAAATCTCCGGTAGTACCTGGTAATTCCCATAAAGGACCTAACATCTGTTACATCTTTTGGTACTGGCCAATCTTCGATTGCCCGGATCTTTTCAGGATCCACTGAGATCTCTTCCTTAGTCACTACATGACCTAAGTACTAGATTTCATCCCTGAAGAAATCACACTTACTGAACTTCACAAAGAGCTGTTGCTCTTGCAGTTCTTGTAAAATTATCTGTAAATGTTCCTTATGTTCCTCTTCATTTTTAGAATAGATTAAGATGTCATCGATGAATACGACAACAAATTTATCTAAGTATTTATGCATTATGTTATTCATTAGACACATAAAGACAGTTGGGGCATTAGTAAGCCCAAATGGCATTACGACAAATTCGTAATGTCCATACCTTGTTCTAAAGGCTGTCTTGAAAATGTCCTCTTCTTTAATTCTTACCTGATGATATCCTGATCTCAGGTCTATCTTAGAGAACACCTTAGCTCCATGCAGCTGATCAAACAGATCGTCTATACGGGGCAACGGATATTTGTTTTTAATTGTCATTTTATTTAATTGACGGTAATCTATGCATAATCGCATGGTTCCGTCTTTCTTTTTAACAAAAATTACTGGTGCTCCCCAAGGGGAAACACTAGGTCGAATATACTTCTTATCTATTAATTCTTTTAACTGTGATTTTAATTCATTAAGTTCCAGAATATTCATACAGTACGGAGCCTTCGAGCTAGATACAGCACCTGGTACCAGTTCAATTGTGAAATCCAGTTCCCTCCTGGGAGGTAATCCTGGAATTTCCTCCGGAAAAACATCAATAAATTCATTTAACACAGGAATATCCTCTATTTTTATTTTATCTTTTTCATATTTACTCGCCTCATCTGTAATAGTTACAGCATAGGCTTTACACCCTTTCCTAACTGCTCTTTTGAGTTGTAAGGCAGAAATCTGCCTAATTACAGTTTTCCTAGGAACACCCTTAACTGTTACCGGTGGTTCGTTATTATTTACACACGTAAATGTTTTATCAAAACAATTTAAAACTACCCTGTGCTGTTCTAACCAATACATACCAATCAATAAGTCATATGAGCCAAGTGGCAAAACATTTAACTTAACAGTAGTCTTCAAATCGTTCATAACCAATGCACATTCCTTAACATAACAGGTTACTTTCCTTTTTGCCCCTGTGGCTAATTGAACTAACCATGAGTTATCAAACTTTTCAACAGTCAAATTACACTTTTCTACTATTTGAGGTGAAATGTAACTAAGACTAGCACCTGGATCTATTAAAATAGTTACAGGGGTTTGGTTAACCATACCTTCTACTTCCACCATGGAAGTTTGATAATCATCTTGGTGATTCTCCAACACTGCATTGATTCGAGGCATAGTCCTTGCAAAATCTCCAACAGTCATTTCATCTTGTATACTATGAATATTGTTGTTTGGCTTCTTCCGATTTGGGCAGACTGAAGCATAGTGCGGGCCATTGCACTCCCAACACTTAACAGGCTCCTTTCTTTCGAAATTCTTAGTAAAATTTCCATGATTGTTTGATGCTTCCTTGCCCTTGAAGTTATTGGAATTATTGGAATTATTAGAAACACCATTTCTGCTCCCCTGGAAGTTCTTACCATTATAATGGTTTCTATTCTTGTTATTCCTGAAATTTTTCTGGGGTACAAACTCTTTTTTCTTGAACTCGGGCTGATTACTGTTCTTTTTAGCCTTCCAGTTGGCTATTCCTTCTTTCTTTTTGTTTTGTTCAAAACAGAAATTAGCCTTCCGCATGACTTCTTCCAGAGTTTTGGGGTTATCATATTCAATTCTGTCCTTTATATGGTATGGCAGACAGCTAAGAAACCGCTGTACTTTAGGTTTCTCATCAACTAAATACGACACATACCTTAACAGACTTAATAACTTACTGTTTAAGTCCTTCATAGTCATGGATCCTAGCTTTAACTCATAAAATTTCTTGGCCCTTTCTTCATAGTATTGTTCAAACAGAAATTTCTTTTTGAAGTACCTTTTAAAGGTACTCCAATTGACCTCTTTTTCTTTGATCCCCTTGACTCTTTTCAGATCTTGCCACCATATATCTGCCTTTCCAAAGAGATTATAGATGGCCATTCTTGCCTTCAGCTGATTTGAATAGTTGTATATCTGAAAATATTTTCTCATCCCGGATAACCAGGATTCTGCCTCTTCTCCTTTTTCAGTTTCTCCATTGAAAGTTGGGGGTTTTATTTTTTTAAACTCCCCAAAAATCTCTTCATAAAGCCTGTACTTATTCTTTCTCTTATATAACTCAACCTCGCTACTATCACTAGTAGTGTAATAGCTTTGTTGTTCCCTAAATCCTTCAGATGATGAACTGCTATCAACTTTAGCTAGTTTCATCTTTTTAGACCCTTTCTGATGGCTAGCTTCTTTAGATTCAGATCTTTTGCTTCTCCCTTCAGTCTGAAATTTTTCCATCAAAATTTGATTTAACTCCTCTTGAGTTTTCAGAATCCTTTCATTGTCCTTTTTGACTGATTCCATTTCAGTCTTTAAATCCTTTATAGCCTGCATCAGCTCTGAGGAGTGAGCAGTTACCTCCTCTATCACAGGTTCTCTAGACATCTGTCTTATCTCAGTGTTTGGAGACTCCTCCTTAGCATATTCTCCTAGCTTCTCCATACCTACCTGTTAGATTCAGAAAAAGAAATTTTCTGCTTTTACATGAAACAAAATACAAGTTAGTACATTATTTTTTTACTATTCTGCGGAAACTAGTTGGGCCACATCAAGGCCTAGTATTTGAACCATGCTCTGATACCACATGTCAAAACTCCAAAAATTTCAGGAAATTTAAAAAATTTTAAATTTACAAACATTAACATAAAATACAGTTTAACTAATTATCAGTTAGTTACATGTTAACAGTTTGGTTAAATTCATCAGTTGAAATATGTTTAGATAAGGAATAGATCTCTCAATTTACTAATTTGTCTCTTTTTGCGAACATAAGGTGGGGCTACCATGAAAAGAACTGGGCTTACTTATCTTTCGAGCTAATGCATAAAGTTCCTTCCGTTCTTACAGATGACAGGTAAACACATTGGCTGCTGCAAGTAAAAGAGTTTTGAAGTCTTCAAGTACAAGATTGTTTGCAAACCAAAGTTCAGAAAGACATTAGTAGCTCAGCACATAATAGTGCTTACTGAGGTAATTTCATAATTTGATCTTTATTCTAGAAGAGATAGATTTATATTCTTGCAATACTACACTGTTTGATATCTATCTTAGTTATCAGTGTAAAAGATCTTTATAAATGAAAGTTTACAAATAGACACAAACTCAAGGGCCTCTGTTTAAGAAAGCACAACCACTCTTTTATTTTCGAAAATATAACAACATTCTAAGTTTTTAAGGATAATTAGTCTAGATGGTTAGAACAAAAACTATAAGGTAAGCATTACCATCAAAAACTCTTTGGTTGAATCTACAACCCTTTGAAAGAGTACCAAAAGTGACTCTACAATTACAATATCAAAGTTGGTAGAATACTTTGTACAATAACCTTCTTACTTAGCCAAAAGTATAAAATTTTCACCTTGTCAATCATGTTATAAACCTATCTTATTAAGATGTTTGAAATGACAAGGTAGCCGTACACTCAGATGAATGTTTTCTAAACAGCCCTACATAAACTCCATGGTTTTGTACTATTACCCTTTTGATATTCTTTGGTAACTAAGGTACTTTATAAAATAGAAAAAGGTTTTAAAATAAATAATGCCAAGGTAACTATTGTATTCCCTTACCTTAAATATTCTTAAATCAACCTTTCAAATCCTCCAAATATAAAAGCGCTAAGTAGAACATAAGACAAGGTTCTATTTTAAGGGAAAATACTTTTCAAAAAATATCACACCTTATGCTTTGAGGAGTTATCAACATGTTTTGAAATAAAAGTTGATGATTACTACATTATAGTTTACAATAATGAATACATTATTGCTTGCATGCAGCATAAGGGAAGAATGATTTCTCGAGAGGATTAAGGATAAACTTTGGTCAAATAGAATGATTGGAAATCATTCACTCGGTGAGCTGTTTGATTTTAAACTATAGTCAAAACCCACAACTCAAAAACAAATTTGCTGAATATCGTGGCATCTCCTCAGCCATGTGTTGCATGGTTAAAAAGGGTTGTTGGTAAACCCTAGCCCTCATTGTCTCCTCCTTGTTTGGCGCCTGTCGCTCGTGATGGTGCTGAGGCACCCCTGTGTTGTTCTCCTCTGCAACCACTTAACCCAGCTCGTCTTCTTGCTAAAACTCGTAGAGTCATTCTCCTCTGTTGATCTCTAGTTGGATGTCCCTCCGTTGTGCTTCCTCTGCTATTCTGAAACTAACCCTACTTTGTGCACTTTGTCTCCATCCATGAGGATTGATGATTTTTATCCTGCTGTAATGTGATTTGCACACAGCTGAGAGTTGCTCTTTCTCTTTCTCCTTCGCAGTGGGGTTTGTTTATGCGTTGAAGGTTGTGACGTTGCTGCTAAAATTTTAGTTTTTCTTCGACGGAACAGCTAAGAATTTCCAGACTGCAATGCATCCTTGCTTAATCATTATTCTTTTCTTAAATTTATAATTTATGCTACAGCATTTACTTAGAGGTTTTATCTTTGCACATACAGGATTCTTTGTTCTCCAGCGTATGCGGCCATGGGTAAAAGACTTGGACAGCAGTCTGCAAAACCTGGTAAGCCTGGTTTCACCATGGCTTGTTCTCCTTATGGTTACGTTGGACCCTTCGAGGGTTGGCTTAAGAAGCCTGAAACCCTTACTGCTTCAGTTTGGACTTAAAACTGCTGGTTTAAGAATAAGCAGAAGAAACCCTTCATGCGATGTGAGGGTGTTACGGCTTAGGCCGAGGTTGTAAATATTAATTTCCTTTTTGCATTTTAAGTTCTGTATAAGAAACAGAAGTACTGGCTGTAAGCTTGATTGTAGACGAGGTTATGACCTCGACTTTTAGTTTTGACTATTCTTTAAATGGTTCAAGGTTTTTACCCAACGTTTTATGATATAAAATAACATACTGTTTGTCCGTAGCTTTTAGATTATATTACAGCATGCATTTTCAATTTGTGGACTATATAGGATAATAAATTACAGGCTTATGATAGCCTTAAATTGTTAAATTATAATGCGGCCGTAAAAATAAAAATAATGTCTTATCTTTATAGTTTGTATTTATTTACATAAGTTTGGAATTATAGGGTTAAACCCTAATTTCTATAGTTTGAAAATCAGTATAATTTCTTAATCTGATACTATGTATTACATGCAAACTCTATCTGTATCTGCGAGTAAATAAATGATTATTATTATATGGATTAGGCTCGATAAACGATTAGTCTAGTGTTCTGTTATTTATCTTTGTTTTAAAATATATAGCTGAGTTATTTTACTATAGTTAATTTCTTTTATAAATTTACTGTCAGGTTATGTACCTGGGTTATACCTTGATTTACTTGTTATGTAATCTTGTTAAGTGATAAATAGGGTTTACATTCTTAAGCTATATAGGTTCTTACATTTTTCTTTTAATTTACTTAACGAAATTTCTAAGAAAAATCTATTTATTTTGTAAGACAGAGTGTATTTAATTCGGAATTGCAATTTAAATATTTATATTCCTTAAGTTTTAAAAGAATAATGTTGCTATGTTGGATAATATAAAAGTATAATATTATAATAATAATAGTACTTACTAATGCAAAATAATAATCCTGTCTTTATTGGAGTATTAAGTTCTCCATATGTGTAACCTTTGTTTATTTTATAGCGTACAGAAAATAGCATTATGCTGTTTAAATTCTTGTACTGATATGCAGTTACTAAAAAGGTTCTGATAAAACTTAATCTATCTGTTAAGTTATTATTTTACTTACGAAAATAAAATAAAAGAATAGGTTAACACTTCTTATGACCTATCTTATATAACTATATATATAGTAACATGCATTTTTAATCCATAAAAGATAGAGTTACCATTCTAAGTAATATTAAAAATTGATTTAATAATGAAAAAGGAAAAGTAAAGGAAACAATAACATTAATATAATACCTCAGCTCTAGCTAGCTTGCTTAATTATAGAATTAAATTTACATTTGATTACTTCCACAAATGTTCTATAAGTACAAGTATTAACATGTTTATAATCTGAATAAAGAGAAATAAAAGCTCTGTAACGTGTTCTTGCTTTGAGTTCATTTTTAGAAATGAAATCATCCGAATACAAGGAAGGAAACTAAATAATAAAACAATATGATTTCCAGTCTAACTTCTACTTTCTATCCTGTACAGTAGAATTTATTGGAAACAAAGATACAGTACTAGGAAGTAGTTTTTAAGACTATAAGAAAATAACTTATGAATTGGTGAACACTTGTAAATACTGAAAGTAACTAAATAGGAAACTCGGTTCAGAAGGATACTACTTCTCAATACCGAGATACTGTGCTGGAGTACGGTCTGGTGAACCCAGATGTGGAAAAACACAGTAATTCTTTAACTCAACCATAGATTAACTACTAATAACCTGAGATACTCACATTACTAAACTAACTAACTATTCAGTCATATAACAAAACATAACATGCAACCATTCATACTCATTAAACATAAAGAGATGAGTGATAGAACCTGTTTAAACTATGGACAACAACAGCAATGGGAGGCCGTTCCTCCCTACCAACTCCTGGAGAGCACTCAGACAACGACTCCTCAGGACCCCCGAGCTTGCTCTGGTCTCCCTGGCTGGAACTAGGTGCAGCAAAGTCAGATACGAGTCTTCAAACTCAGTATTAACTCAGAACTATCAGTCAATTCCCTCAGCCAAAAAGGCTGTAATGAAATCAAGTTACTGCAGCAATCCTCCTAAAACAACTTCCTTACTGTATTTCCCTCTTCCTCAATGAAATTCCTGAATAACATTCACCTGAATGAATTCTCTCTGGAAAATATCTAAGCAGCCTCAGCTCCCTTCATTGAGTACTTTTAAAAGATTGCCTAGGTCTTTTTTGGGTTAACTGTCATTTAATGAGCCACCTGCTCTAATTCCACTTTCTTGGGGAATCATGACCCCAAATATAGGGAAGTTGCCACCTGCAACTTAGGAAGTGTTTAAGGATGCTGCCACTTGTCTTTTGTCTTTCCACCTAGTTCCATCCACCAGTTTGACTAGTAACCTCTTTTTAACAGCTCTCCCATGCTGTTGGCTCCACAATTTATTTATTAATAATAAAATATTTTGAATTACACTCCATTTCTGTTGACTCTACTAAGTCATCAATCCCTACTTAGCATTAAATTTAACATAATTTCTCAGGAATATAATAAAACAATTTACATAATTTTACAAAATTGAGGTATGTGACACCTTCTTTGGCATGGTTTCGGCAGTAAACAGTACCTTCAAAACAAACTGTCTTATCATTCATGCAATCAATGTAAGCGAAACCAATCATACATATACATTATTTTAGCATAAAAACCTAAAAGCTTCCTTTCCCTATCAGTTCCTTCCATTAAAAATAGCAATACAAAACAAGGTTCAGGGTTACGGTTTAAGAAAAAAACCCTACTGAAATGTAGGAAACCACTATTGAAAAACCTGAGGTCTATTTTAAAACTGAAACCCCCAAAAGGCCCTAACTCTCTCATAGGTGCAACAACTCTTCGAAGAACCAAAAATGGTTGTGATTCCCTAGGTTAAAACAATGCCCAAAAATCCCATGGTTGACATCTAAGGAACTTCCATCTGTGGGCTCTGCATAGAAAAAGAAAACCGTTGCCCATACTAAGGCCCACGCGTGAGTGACCCACTGTCTTCATACTGGCGTGAAGCTTGACCTCTTGAGAACTCACCTCTAACCTAAACGATCGAGCGAAAAAATGCATCTGAGCATGCATAGGGCTTGGGTTACTTACTAGGGAAAAAACATAGTGATAGCCTGACCTAAAACACAATGGAAAACCAAAACTCATTTATATACCTGGTCAACCTAACCACCAATGACGACGGACAGCTGCAAGCCCTAGAAATCATTTACTAGGAAAAAGATAAGAAACCTACCTGTCCGGTCAATACTAGTGCCACGCAGCTGAGAATCACTGATGAGCACAAGCCATGCGATCTCCACCAAGGAAACCGTGTAGAAAACTTCAACGGGATGCGTTCTCCAAGCTCACTGAATTCCGTAAAAAATAACAATGTAAAAAACACTCAAAATGGGCAAATAAAAATCTTTACAGGCTGTTCAAAACCCCTAATTCACTAGCACGTGCGAACCCCAAAACACTAATGGTGCCAACCAACCATAGGCCGGAGACTTAAGTCATCATGGGAAACCCCCCGAAACAGCGACCTGAAAATCAACACACATCCACAAGAGTGGCTCGAAATCCAAACTTCTCCCGCGACAGTGCAATGGACGATACCTCCACACAAATATGCAGAACAATCTGTCGTAGCGGATCAAACCTGAAGAAAAACCTGCCATAGCAGCTCCTGGATGCCAAATAAATGAAGCTTGATGTCCATTGTCATAACGGGAATGACTTACATAGTTTTTCACCGTAGTGGGAGTCAATAGGAGACGGCTTGCAAATAGAAAAGGGCCCCACCGTAGCATATTACAACAATGGAAACGTTCGTCGTAGTGGCTCATGGGGAAACAAATCAAAATACAACAGAAACTTTCTGTCGTAGCGGATGCAACATGAAAAGATCGCTAATATATCGGAAGTAGGTAGACATCGGCGCTTAAGACAAAAAGATACCCATCGTTTTAGCTCGTAAGTTGGGAAAGGCTCACCGTAGCGGCATGAAATCAAGGAAGAGCCCATTGTAGCAGCTCGAGACTGAGAAACCATCTGCTGCTGTGGATCAAAAATAGATTTCCTTGTTAAAAAATAAAAAAATTTGAAAATTCATGATAGGAAGGAAAATCAAAAAGTCAATTAAAGCAAATGCCATTAATATTTTCAAACGAGGCCAAAAAATATCAAAAATATTTTTGGGAAATGTTGCAACGACGTCAATAGTACCACACTGCATGCTTTGAAACCATGTGAGCATGTATCGGATCCATCCTAAACTGGATAAGGTCGCTCATAGCAAAGCATGTGGTTGGTCTTGTATTCGTCAAGCACATCAATGAACAAATCATCTAACGATACATCATGGCATCAACTGTCTCTGATGAAGCATCACTCAATAGCTTCAGGTTCGATGCCATAGGTATGGCCATGGTCTTGCAGTCCATCATCCTGAACCTCTTCAGGATCTCCACTGCATACTTCCCTTATCCAAGGGAGATTACATCTGCACTCTGCCACACCTCCACACCTAGAAAGTAGTGCATCATACCCAAGTCCTTTATCTCGAACTCGGCAACAAGTCTCCTTCTTGCATCTTTAATGAGTTCCTCTTTTCCTATCAGGAATAGGTCATTGACATATAACAGGAGCATCACTGGTCTTCTGCCTTCAATCTTGAAGAAAAGGTTGGAATCTTCTTTACTCTCAGTAAATCCTAGAGCCATGAATAATCTATCCATCCTGCCGTACCATGTTGAACCTCGGGATCTTCTGTAGTCAATCCCTATGAAACGGAGCATCATTCTCCCTCTGGATTTCATACTCTATGTATTGAAACATTATGTACTAGAGTGACAAGTATCTTCCTCTGCTACTAATATTCTATGTATCCATATAGGGTCACTGGATACTAATATCCTCTATCTTAAACCTTTTGAAAAGTTTTCTTGCACCCATCTATGAGCTTTTCATCCTCGGTAGGTTTTCATCTTTAAGCTTATAGCATAGGACAAGATCTTCATCACTCTAGGTGATCTTCAAGCTCCTCATGCATGTGCTTTCCCATGGGTTCCTTCTGAGCTCATACAAGGCCTTCTTTAATTTGCAGACATGAGTCTACTTGTCATGTGTCTCAACTCCCAATGGCTACAAATTTCTCTTCGTAGTCTATGCCTTATTTCTATGAGAAGCCTCGTGATACAAATCTTGCCTTGTATCCCACGATGTTCCCATATACTACATGTTGGATCTTGTAGATCCATTTGGAAGAAACTACGAAATTCCCTTCAAGTCTTGATACCGCATCCTAGACATCATTCTTCTTGAATTGGTGCTCTCCTTCCCTTTCTTCTTGGCTACTTCTTCATAGCTTAAAGGCTCTGCATCAATGATGTCGCTCAACAGTGTCACATAGCTAGAGTGTGTCTGAGGCCTCTTTCTTTCTTTGAAAGTATCTTCATACTATTCTTCATCTTGGATTATTTCTCGTTCCCAAGGTGGTCTTCATCTCTCAAGGTGGATTTACCGTTCTCTTTATATTCTTCTAAAGATCTTTCTTTTTCCATGGTGTTCCTCTTCTGAACTGTCGTTACTTGTTCTTTGGCATGATCTACAATTCAAGTTCATTTGCATGCTTAGAAACACGTCATAATTTCCAAAACATATTAGTAGTGACAAATATATGTCACATAGCCATGCAACTATTTTATCCAATGCTACAACATTCATCCATATCATGTATACATACAATAACTTATAGATGCATTCTACCCTAATGTTATTAAGAGTGTGTAATACTCCTATTATTCCAACAAAGAGGTTTCAATCTAGATAAGTAGTAATGGAATGTAGTACAACAACTTGACTTCTTACCCATCATGTGCAATTTAGTGGTATAAATGCAAATACTCAAACATGCATAACACATCAACTGAATATAAACAAATGCATAACAAAACAATATCATGAAATGAAAATTGAATACTCATCTTTATTTTTTTTGTGGGTAGACTCCTTCTTGAGCCTTCATCTTCATCATCTTCTTCATTCATAATAGCATCATTTCTTATCCAAATGCTAAGATGGATAAGAGGTTCTTCAAGAATTGAGTCCTTCATATTCCTCATCGCTNTGAGTTGATTCTCTTCTCTTATTATAAGTCTAGCTTCTTCTTGTGTTCACTCTTCCCAGAGCCTACTGAAGATAATCACTTTCTTCTGGCACACATTCCTCGAATGAATGAATCTCGTGATATTGAGAGGCCATTCAAGGTGGTTATAACAATATCTTATTCTTCTTCTATTGCTTCGTCATAACATCGAACACTTCCTTTTGGTGTCTTCAAGGATGACACATGAAGGATGACATGATATTTAATAGAATCTGCAATGATTCTCTTGTACAGACTTCCACGTGTCACTATTTCCCATTATGGATATGAAAAACATATCACAACAACTACAGTCCATTCCCTACCTATAACATCTTCAGACATTTCGTTTGGACCTTCCTAGCCCGAGATATAGAAAATCTCCATAGGTAACCTGTTTATGACTGTATTCTGGAGGAGGATGGAACCATGATTTGGAGGAACCATATCTCTTGAATTATAGTGAATATGAGGCTGAAACTTTTACAAAGTGTACAGAACAAATTTCTCTTCGTCCTGTAAACGTTTCAGCTTCTGATCCTTCTCCAATATCGCTTTATAGAGAAAGTTCTAGGATTACTAAATTCAATCTTTTAGGGTTTTCGGGCATGAAACCCTAATTTTTATTAGCTGCCCAATAGTTGTATTTCGGTTGCACATTAAAACTTCTATGATTCAGAATATGCTAGCACCAACAGATGCACCCTAGTGAGGTGAGTTATCCTATCCCTCCTTTCTTGATGTTCTGTGGAGACAACACCTTCACCTAGGAATCCCTAGTTCCCGCAGTTGCACAGTGCCTTCTTTCAGAGAGGCTCTAATACCATGTTAGATTTTCTTAAGATCTGATTAGATTATGTAGGATATTTATATGAAATAATAACAAGTACATCAAAATGCATAAAATGTAAAAGATGCACAAGACACAAATATTTTCATCGGGGAAACCATAAAGGAGAAAACCATGCAAAATTATTCAGAATAGTAAGATGATCAAAAGCAGTAAAAAGAAATGTTCAGTAACTATCTTTCTCTCCTCCTAAGACTGTCTCTCTCTCTCAAATGCCTTATAGAGTGTGTGTGGTGTGTATAAATAAGGGACATCACCTCCCTATTTATACCCTTTCAAGTCACTGATCAAATATAAGACTTGATCCTACATGTCATCTCACATGGGGCCCACTTCTCCTAGAGAGACCACAATTACATATTACATGATGCTACACCGGGGACTATTGCCCCAACTTACAACGGAGGTTGTACCTCAAGATATAGACACAATTCACACATCCCATAAATGGGTAACACACATCCCCAATGGGGTTACAATAACATACAATGATAATATACATCATAATATCTTCTGAAGTTACAAATACATCAAGCATCCCATTTAGCGTCCTTTTTTAGTGTATTTTCTTTTACATTGAGCGGTCAAACTAGACGCTAAATGGGACGTGTCATGGATAAAACTTAAAGCGTCTAAAAAAATGTACATTTTTGCTTCCTAGATAGCATCATTTATGACCATTCAATATTGCATCCATTTTTGCTACCATTCTAGCATCCCATTTTGCACCATGTTTTACTTCCAAATATGCACCAATTTTTGCTTCCAAATTTGCACCAATTTTTGCTTCCTTTTTTGCATCATTTTTTTCTACCAAAATGATGCCAAAAATTTCTTCTATTGTTGAACCATATTTTTCTTCCTATGTAGCATCATGTTTTGCATCCAAAGTAACACCTTATTTTGCTACCATATCGACGCCATGTTTGGCTTCATCATTAGCACCATGTGTTGCATCATATTTAATGTCTAGTTTCACGTCTTATTTTGCTACCATATCAACGCCATGTGTTGCATCCTTGTTAATGCCTAGTTTTGCATCCTCATTTTTTGGTCACTAGTTTAGTCGTTTTTAGTAATTTTATATACAAATTTTGGTCATTTTGTTTGGCCACTTATCTCTCATTGTTTGGTCACTTATCTTTTCTTTTTTGGTTACTAATTTAGTTGTTTTTAAATGATATTATAATATCATTAGGGCATGGAGGAATCGAACCACCAACCTCTTGCTTGTAAGGCAGGCGCTTTTCCATTGCGCTAGCATCATTTAAGAATTTGGGAACCTAACTTATAGAGTCCTCTATAATGGTAAAAAGGATCAATACACAAATTTGAGTATCTAATGGTCGACAAAGGATGATATATTGTATAAGTTCACAATATATGATGAAGCATGTTATGAAATCCATAAACCTTTTCGAGGAATTTTGAACAAAACTCAAGAATTGGGCATAATGGGATTGCAAAAATCACTATTCCCTAGCAACCATTATGTTTGTTTAAGGTTTGATATTTAATCATACTCCATTAAGATACCCATGATAAAAGGAAATGAAGACACATCCTTAAAGGATAATATAATGATATTCAAGCAAAATAACCTTTGTTTACACCATATTGGAATAAGAGGGTACTACTCTAATTTAAGTCATCAACACACTATATAGTGATGCTAAATCTTGGAAAAAATTATTGTAAGAAACCTCAGTTCAGAAATACCTTTATTTTCAAGCGAAAACAGGACTTGTACAGAGCTGAAAATGATTGTTGTGTATGCTTTTGACACTAGGAAAATTTATATCAGCACTTGACTCTTGGAAAATTTTTACACTTACTAATGATACAAGATTGGAATTGATTTGATATTTGTTTTTATTACAGTAATGTTTGAAGGATTAATGTTTCATCGCAATGTGCTAATCTTAAGTGATTTCAAGGAATGTTTTCGACATTTTTGAGTCATTAACAGTTTACTCTTTGCACGATACTATGTGATCCTGAGATTTGTTAAGTATAGAAAATGTTGAATTAAAAATTTGAGAAATTGAGTTATTTCAATCCTTAACAAATGTGATTAAAATGAACTGAAACAACTGCCACTTAAAAATGAAGGACGAGATACCGGAGACTAATCCCATCCTTGACATGTTTGAAAAGGCTAGTGTCAATCATGTTTAGGGAATTCAAACAAACTTGTGTATTTCCTAGTCAACAAGAGAATTTAAAATCAGCCAAATTAAATAATTACAGGAATATTTGATGGAGAAAAATGAGAACCTTTTGGTGAAAGAAATGAAAATCTGTGCTTAGCTTGGGCAAGTTACTATTCAGCTGCCAAATATTGGAGATATCTTTGGTAAATGTGTTTCATGTCAAGATAAGTCTTTGGTTGGTTAGTTAGAGACATGAAGTTCATCACACTTGATAATTAAAAGGAAGTGGATTTAGTGGTAGTGTCTCAATCACTCACTTTAGAGTGAATCCAAGCATGGCTATAACATTTTAAAGTGAGCACAACCATATCTACGCACCAACCTCCAAAAATAGTAGCTACTCTTCCCAAAAATGTTTCTCATATAAGATAAATGGCACCCCCAAAGGTAGCAGGAAATGGTGTTAATCCAAATCCTTGATAGCGGAAACAAGACTGCCAAATAATTTCCAAGTGAAAGTGGGAAATTTGTCAGCTTCTTTGATAGAAATAAAAGGTGGAGGTCATGTAGAAGTAGTTGAAACTGAGTTGAATGGAATCCAATGTGTGCTTAGGAAGATGAATGCTGAAGTGAGAGGTTGCTTCTTCTAAATACAGGAATTAAATTATCTTACCCTATGTTTCTTTCCCTTAATTACCAATCAACATAATTTGTTGAAGTACTTCAGAAATAGACTTTGATTAGAAGACAATGGAAAACCATTCCTAGGGTAAAGTTTTAGCTCTAGCTAAAAGGCCCTCTATTTGATTTTATTCATAATATGTAAATATTTTTGGGAGCTAACCGGATCCATGGTTACATGTTGAAGGGCATATTTCAAAGAGTACAATTCGCCTACAAAGCAAACTTTAAAATAAAAAAAAATATTTTTATACAAAAAATTTTTTTTTACTGCAAACTAACATAAATCATGTAGAAAAAAAACAAAATTCTAATTGGATTCACTATAGTTGCAGTATAATATTATTCTCAACATGACTGTATTTGTAAGCCAGTGCAAAATATTCTCAAATTTAAAACCATTTAAACTAAATAATTGACTAATCTTCCTATCGATCCAAATGTTTTGATGTAGTGTATCAAAGCTTGTGTCGTGTCTTGTCCTTTGAGGGTACAATCCATGGAAATGTATAAGCTATACTATATGAATTTACATCCTTTCCTATGGTCACCTACAACATATCATGCCATTCCCTGTATGCATGATCATGATCAGCACAACAAGTATGGAATCCATTTCTAAGAGACTCGTGTGGATTCCACTCACCCACCCATTTCCATTTGAGAAATTAAGCAAATTACTTATAAAGCTGATTACCTCGGTCTTCCATTAGCACATGAAGATTCCAACCAATATGACTCAGTTTTAGCTTAGTCGCGAGGGCTGAAAACGTTCAAGCTCAGCTCACAATAATTTTTTGGGATGAAACTTGACCATACAAGGAAAGGAACCTACATGATGATAACATTATTTTAAATCGCCTGGATTTTTTTATTTTAGTTCTGTAATAAGCTGCAGAATTCAAACAAACTTGGAGGCTTTCCGGCATTGTCCTGGAGATGACTATGACTGTGACAGTAAACACGACCCCATATGTGGATGTGCATGTACATGCAGGAGAATAGGAAACTAAGTGGATTAACTAAATATTCCAATTCAAGATACTTTTGGCAATGAATTTCCAAATGCAACTTCAAATGAAAAAATCTATTAATCAAACAACAGGAGAATATCACCTTCTTTAGAGCTCGTGCAAACTGACTAGCTTGAGTATCATTATCTTGAGTATCATTATCTTCTAGCTTATTCTATCTCTCAGTTATTTGTGACAATACACGAAGATGGACCATTAATATCTCCTCCTTTGAATGAATTTCATCCCTATGCACCCTATAATCTTGAAATATTTCTTCAACAACAGATGAGTTAAGATCTATGAAGCAAACATGAGACAAATCTTATCTTTCTGCAATTTAAAATGTTTTGCATAATACTATGTACTTTTCTAGCATCCAATTAATACTAGAATAAAAATCTATTTTTCTTGACCTGCCACTGAGTGATTTCACTTTGAAAACCAAGAACATGAACTAATTAAATTTCTAACCAATCATATTCAAGACATTTATGTTGTGTTCTGAGATCTCTCTAAATATTATAAAAATTAATACTTATTTAAATTTCCATAAGAACGGGTGGAAGGCTTGTAACCATCCTAATCATGCCCATCAACAACGTATGTTAGGTTTAAATATAATACTGGGTAAATTAGTGAATTATATTTATGTTTCTGATTCTTCCATCAAAATATTTCAATATTGGTATAGATTCAAAATTTGGCTAGGCCTTATATGTATGTACTAAGAAAATGCTCCAAATTTCAATAGCCAAACTATATATTTTCTTGTGTTGTTAATATCATCTTATCATATATTGCAAAGTTAATAACTACACCAAAAAATAAAACAACAATATTCTACATCTATCAACGAAAAGAAAGATGGTGCATATAAAAATGTTATCAGAATTAGTTTTAGCACAATATTCTTGAATTAGTTTGTGCTAAAAGTGTCCAAGCCAGGCATGGACAACTCCACCTATCTATCTCGGGAAAAATTCATTGATTTCATCACTGTTTAGGCCATACCCCAGTCAGCCCAAAAAAATAAAAGAAAAAATAACCTTCTAGAAGGACACTAAACATTACAATCAACCTACATATATGTGCCCCCTCTATTTTCCTCACATACTTTGTAATGTCCCTAACCAAATAAGAGTATAAATTTGACACATCTTTGAGTTTGGTTGAAGACTTGGTGAATGTGCTAGGGATACTAAAAACACTGTGGATGATTAGAATCTGTCCTCAATTATTTTCCAATGATAGGATGGTGTCAAGGTTCATATCAGTTT
This sequence comes from Pseudotsuga menziesii, assembly GCA_001517045.1. NCBI lineage: Eukaryota > Viridiplantae > Streptophyta > Pinopsida > Pinales > Pinaceae > Pseudotsuga > Pseudotsuga menziesii. Next base: position 82,241 of record LPNX010866637.1, read on the forward strand.
TGAAGCCTTTAAAAAGGGACGTCCCAACCTGTACCTTTGACATAAAGAGACTGTACCTTGTGGAAGACATTTCTACTATTGTGTACCAACTTTCAATCATGCCATTCATCTTAGACATTATTAGTTGGATAATCTTTATCTTAACAGTATGTGGTTGTCATTTCAAATAAGTTACAGATCTGAAAATCCCCTTTAAAAATCAGTCCCTAGTATGCACTGTTATTGTTTTGAATTGTCAATGAAGTCTACAGTTCTTTTTCTTATCATGTGGTGAATGTTTTGGTTTTTCATGTATATGAAATCTTTACATACACATTGTTTGATAACAATATGATGACAGACGAAGCCTGAAACAATCATTCTATGTGCTAAGACAAAAAATCAGTCCCAAAAATTAGTTTAGACAGAGATACGACAAAGTGTTTGATAGAAGATACCACCCAAGCCATGTGACAGTTAACATTAATATCCAAATCTGGACTGTTGGGTGTATACATTGACATCTAGATATGTGCATTTAAGTATTTGATAAATTTACCCAACCAAAAAGACATAAACAGACAATTCCAACTTCCAAAAATTACCCAACTCTTAGCAGGTTCTTTACATTTTGGTTCAGTCATTACTTGGACGACGAACTAGATCACCCTATAGTAAATGACCTACTCCATCCTTTTTTACAATTATTTATGCTATAGTTTGAGTTAGGGAGAAAACTAGGACGATCCCAAAAAGGCCACACTCATGTCCTGTGTTCAAGATAGATGCAATACATTCTAGAGAGGCAAAAAAGCCATACACAATAAGGATATATAGTTTGGCCATAACCCTGGCATATCCAAGCATATCTAAAATATTCTAAAAATAGGCCTGCCCTCGAAAGACAGTATCCTGCAATTTATCTCATGTACCATAATTAAAATAAAAAACCCTCAACATGCATCTATTTTTTCTCCTTCCCTTGCCTCATAACTATCATAAAATGGTAAATCCCCCAGCATACTTACACTGCATTTGAGTGGGGCTACGATATTGATTGCAAGTTCAGTTTTGGTGGCTGTAGAGACCCATGTTCAAGCTCTAGCTTTTGTTATGAACATCTTAGCAACTGATTTTCACTTTTAGGGTCATGCTGCTCCCTTGCATGACACCTCGTGGTATTCTAAAGGGAGAATGTTTTGGTCTTCTAGTGTTAGTGTTTGAGGCCAACCTTACTGCTCTATAAAAGAAATTTTTGTAATAGGTTGGCCACTTGATTCCGAATTCTCTGATGGTAGGAGTTTCAGTTTTCAGATAGGGGTTTATAATTTTATCTGAGGTTTCTCCTTGTGGTGGTGCTTTATCTGTTGAATTTTTCTTTTTGTAAAAAACTATGTTTTCAATGTTTTATAACTAAAAAGCAAAAGCATGTTCCAAATGAGGTTATCAAAATTTAATATAATGAATAAGGAAATAGGGCCACTATAACAATCACCAAAGCTAAAACAAATTTCTACATACAATATGAAATACATGTATCCCACAACACACATAAACTCTCTATGGAATTTTCTGGTAATCATGTGGCTCGTAAGTGGTAATTAAACCTTAAGCTTGCTTTCCTTGACAGATGGACACTGAGCTCATGTCTAGCTCGTCTAACTCCAATCCCTTGGCACCTACACTCCCTAATGTGCCTGGCAGAGTGAACTCCAATCCCTTGGCAGATGGACACCTTCTTTTACTGTTGTTGCACTTCACATGCTCTAGACCTTTTGGTCCTTGTTGCACATTTAGTTTATTGTTCATATATTAACTTTTCCAGTCAATGAGTAGGGGCCTCAAAATCTACTAGATTTAGTGTTTAGTGTTGCAGCTACTAAGGAGGATAATGGCACCTAAGCCTTCCAAGAATATATTAGGGTTAATAAAATACAATGGCACCATGAAAGAAGAGTTACAGTAAATTAGAAATATGCTTGGTATCCATTTCCAAAACATTTTTTCCTCTTAGCCTCTTTTTGATCAAGTGCCAAAGGCTAGAAGCAAATACAATAGGGTGGACCCTAACAAGGTCAACACTTTTGAGATGAAGTGTTTAGAAGGGAAATTTCGAAAGAGGAACTCTTTCATAATCTCTCAGGAATGGAATGAAGGACAAAGAACGATAAGTTTCCTAAAGTGGATGCCCCCCTATATGAATTTTATGAAGTCATGCAGGGCACGGTTGAAGAGGATTTATGTAGGATGATGGTCAAGAAGGGATCAAAGATGCATGGCCCTCATAATTCCTTAATCAAGGTCTTATCAAACTCATACCCAAGAATGATACTTGGGATTCTATAAATGGGAGGCAAACAATTCTCCTCATGAACATTTCTTATAAAATTATTTCCAAGGAATTGGCCATGAGGATTGAACATGTCGTGACTACAATTGTTAGAGCATATCAAACTATATTTGTAGAAGTTCATACTATATATAGTGATCATTGTATGAGAATGTATGGAGTGGGATAAGGACACTGATGAAGACTTTTGTTTTTGAAGAATGTATGGAGTGGTCTAACGACACCAATCAATACTTGTTTTTGAAAATTAACTTCATAATGCTTATGATAGGGCATATTAGGGCTTTATTCTCCACATTTTGTTGTGATTTTGGTTTGAAACCAAATTCACTCGAATGGTGCTTGCATTTTTTTTAGTTAACGTGGTCTTATATGATAGCATTCGTCTACATAAATCTATCAAGCAGGGTTGTGCATTAACTCCACCTATAAGCACTCATTGTTTATGATCTCGCTTATTTGCAAGAATCAACAAGGATTCGGGGAATACATAACCTTGGGGTTCGGGGCTAAGGAGGGTCTCAATAACCACTTTATTCATTAATCTATCTCACATATATGTTTGGGGCCTATTTATGTGAGGGAAACAAATAAATATCTAGATAGGTTTTGTGTAGCTCTGGTTGTTTTGGTTAGTATGCACAAATATGAATTATGGTTGAGTGGTGCTAACAAAAACCCTTCTTAGTTGTCTGGGACTGAAAGAGGGTTAACCCCGGTAAGATTCTGAGATGTGTAAGTATCCCTTTTAGAAATGGCTTCTTGCCTTTATCCATGTAGCACTGGTGCTTGGAAATATTAAAATTCAAACTCTATAGGTTTGCTTCAAATATATTTCCCTTTAGAAATATTACCATTCAACCATGCCTAAGCACATGAGTCTTCAAAGCATTGACATTTTCATAGAGGGAAAAATTTTACCAGCAAAAAGGCTCATTTTTTTATCTGATCCGTGAGTTACCATGTTAGGTTCTTATTAAATAGGGAATTATTCATCGAGAACATGTCAACAAGATTTGAGGTTAGTTTTCAATGTGTGATATCATAGGATCCCCACATAATTTCAACATACAAGGAACTTTTATGCTTAAACACATATGGGAGGCTTGGAAGCAAGTTGACAAATGGTTGTCATATAACTATTAGGAAGCAAAATAGATTGGGATATCCCTTTTTTACCTATCTAGGCATGGATATTCTAGGACTAATGCACCTCTAAAATTTAATGTTTTCAAGATAGAAGAATGAGAAGAAGGAGCTTTTTAGTTGGTTGGATTCATGGGACCTTAACAAAGGAGAATGGCTAGAACTTTATCAAAAACTAAAGGCCTGCTAGCTTATAATATAGGGGCAAGAAGAGAACTACAACCATTTATTACAGTTAAGGATCTTCCTAAGATGAGTAGAACTTTGCATGGTCCCATTTGAAGATATTGGCAGTGGGCTTATTGTAATTCCAATTTTAGTACAATAGATAGAAACTCTGTTGCTCACACACAGGAAGAATCCATTGGTCCCAAAACGTATGTCAATTAGGATAATGAACTCTAGTGTCTTACTAGGCTCAATATTATTTGGATGTACAAATCATCCCACAGGACCAAAGTCATGTTGTTGGTTCCATTACAAAGGCACCCTAAAAAATCAAGATCAGCTTGAATTAGTTTTAAGGATGAAAAATTCCCTTGACATGGAAAACTTGACACGGTCAAGAACATCTTCTAGGAGTTTAAGCATTCTAAACACTGTCAAAGTATTGTGTATGTTCATCTAGGAAATTCTTGTGTCAAACTCAAATTATTAAACCAGATAGTTAGAACAAATCAACATTATACTTGAAGAGTAAAATAGTGAGGATACACATGAAAAAAACATACAAAAAAAATTGAAGCCAAACAACATACAATGAGGGTGGATGAGACAAAAATGTTGCATCAAGTAACAAATTCCAGATTATAAGATTCACTTTCAGAAAGGCATGTTCGCAGTTGATTATTCCACCCATAAAGGAAAAGCCAAATAAAAGAGGATAAAACAGAAGTAGAAAATGTGAAGGAAAAGCCATTGACCATGGTATAAAATCAATGTATCCTAAAAGAAGAACCTTTGAATGCGTTGACTTGTAACCTATTTGTTTGAAAATTCGTAATGAGGACTAAATTGACATCTTTTGGAAAAAAAATATGACAATACATGTGTAAGAATCCTAACTAGCATAGCTCTTACTTGTTCAAAGTTCTAGTTTTGAAGTTCTTGAACTTGTGAGATTCAAATATTATCTTTTTCTTTGCAATTTTTCTGTTCATTTCACTCTATCATTCCAAGGACAAGACACCCATCATAAAAAACAGTGGAGTTTTCAAGTGGTTTCGAGGGAAATTTCATAGAATATCATTGTTGGTTTTCAAACTTAGTTGCAGATTTATAAGGGGAATATTTTATATAAGCAATAAAACGTTGATTTTAGGATGTTCTTTTGGTCAATTCTATTTTCTATTATGCAAATTTCATTGCAGAAACAGGGGAAGATTACCACATATTTACAAATTTTGTGTTTTTTAAACATATTTAATCATAAATATGAAGTTTATACTACTAATTTGAAGAAGAAAGTGCAGATTTTGACTACTTTATTGCAAATTTGAGGTACAATTTCCCCTCATGAAATTAAGGTTGAAGTCTCAAATCATCTAGGGACCCCCTCAAATTGGCAAGCGCTAATTCAGAAGTGAGAGGAAGTTTAATAAGTATCACATACCTACTCCCTAATACTTATGACACCTTTGAGCTCTTTGGTTCAAAGGTATTTCCGAGTGATAATAATTAGCACTTTCTCCAATCTTGGATGAATGTAAAAGAAAGATTCTCAAACAAGAAATTTTGTAGATAGAAGAGAATAAATTAATTGAGGTGGCATAGTTTTGAAAAGGAAAAAATACATATATTAATTATGTGTGAAAAATAAAAAATTTCCAATTTCAAAAACGATCAATGAAAATGGAAGTCACAAGAGCTAAAGAAATGATAAATATTAAAAAAAAATGAAACTACAACAAGACATTAATTCTAAGAAATGCTACTTTTTGGAAATAGGAACATATATTTATTGTAAACAACAGGGATGTGTTTAGAAAATGCAATATCGACCTGAGAAAAAAATTCTAAGTTGAAATACCATACATCAAACAATGTGAAATAAGGACAAAACTACAATATTCAAACTCAATTCCTGACAATTTCCTAGTTCTGAATTTACTTTATTACATGTTTCTTTAATATTTATATAAACAAATAGTTGGAAAAACAAATTATTAGAAAATAATGGATTAAAGTAAAATAACAACAGCCGCAAGGTAATTCACAAAATTCTGCATTGTAATCTATGAGGAATCGCCAAACTTGTTAGATCTAAATCCAAAAGAAAAACAAACCTAATATGACTTTCATGCAATATCGTCAAAATCAGAAAGAATAAACATTCTATAAGACAGACAACACAAAACACATTATAGTATGTTGTGACATGCACTATCATCATGAAAAAAAAAATTAATCACAATGATAATAATGCCTCTATAGCATGCACAGTATGGCTTATGATTCATGAAATTATGTCATAGCTTGTAAATGAAATGACCAACAAGAACAAAGTATTTATAACATGGTTAATCTTTTACATATAGTACATGTTGAGCCTTTGAGTGAACATGTACAACATGCTCATATTTCCCTTCATTAAATGCATAAAGGTTGAAATCATGAGAAGAAGCCTTTGCTTCCCAAAGATGAAGACTGATAGTATTGTTTGTCCCATAGCCAAGGATGGGGACATCATATGCTAGTGCTTGAAGTTGCTCTCCATCAACCCATTTGTGCCTATACATCCAACATTAAAATTCAAAGCTAGTCCTTATGACAATCATTTTCAAAAACATTAACTGTGACAAAACTTCAAAATCACTTTAATATAGCTAACCATCTACGACCAAAAAGTGAGACTATTATTCTTATGAAATTGCCTCTGTAATATGTTTCATATGCAAAATAGAATCAAAGACATGAACAACAAGAATTTTATTAATGGCAAATTCATTGATTACATTGATATCAATTCTATCTTATTTGGCTAGTAGGCAGTTACAAAACCTAAACGCATTTTCTTATAGACATCTGAGATATATTAGACACTCGACAATATACTAGCAACAAGATCAACAATTGAGCATGAAGCTAGCAGGAGGCTGACACTGGAAAGTATACTGGAAACAAGATCAACTATTGAACATAAAGCTAGCAAGAAGCTGAAGTCAGACTTTCTTATTCAGTTTGATGGAATAATGTGAAATCTAAATGTCAAGATGAATATCATGGATGAGTTCTCTAGTTTTTGTCTTCTTCTATGAACTGTGAGATGAATACGATATCGGTTGAAGAAGTGTACATCCATTGTGATCATTCAATTAAGAAAGTAATTTTAATTTACTTGGAAATTTTGATGCACAACAAACATGCCACATGAACTAATAGTTAAAGGAAGCAACGCATAGTGCAGAATGAAAAATCGACAATCACTATTAAACAATATATTTTGCATATGAACCAAGGATAGTACAAATACAATAAACTTGAAATGGGTATGCTTATCTAGATCAAGCTTGCTTTATGAGTGTACAACTTGGCATCTCTGAATGTTAAAGTGACCCAACGATATTTCGATTTTGCATATTATATAATGGAGAATCAATCAATGGTTGCAAATATTCCTTCCTTAATAAGTGAATACTAAATCATTCTAATGTTGCTTCCACTAGATGTTTTTTATATCAATTCCTTCTTTCATCATTTCCCACAGCAGACTCATCTCTCTCAGCTTCTGAACCTAATCAAGAGTGAGCTTAATAGTCATGTCAATATCTTACGGCGTGGTTAACCTCCTAATCCCAAATCAAATAGAAGTATGAGCCATGTCTTCCTCGAACCCCAAAGCCCTCAAAACATAAGAGGGCTCAATACTGGTGCTCGTGCACGCACTGTCACTCGAGACTGCAACCTCTTTGAGACCAATGAGAAGGATTTCCCCCTCTAGATAATAAAATGACATATTTAGATTACCCACATATCAACGCTACGCATTCCCATTTATCTCAATGCCATCAAGATGTGCCTTAATCGCACTCACAATATCTCCTGCAGCGTCGATATATGACTCTAATCATAAGCTATCTCTTTCATCTCCAATTCATAGGCAGCACCCATGCCGACAGCCAACGAAGTCAGTACCGTGCCACTCCTGATCCCCCTCTCCCACCCCCTGCCATTCATCTGTGGCTCGACTCGAACCTGGGGTCTGCAGCGCATATACAGCGCCCCAATCCCCTTAGCCCATAAATCTTATACCCACTCAAAGACATCAAATCCACGATCATCTCATCGTCATTGACATGTATTTTACCAGCGGCCTGGGCCGTATCAGTGTGAAAGAAAATTTTGTTTTGCCTACATATTTCACCTATTTCTTCAATGGGTTGAATCACACCAATTTCATTATGAACAGTCATGACAGAGACCAAACCTGTGTCGAGCTTGATGGTGGCCCTAAGCTCGTCGATGTCGATGAGGCCATCTTTTTTCATGGGAAAGTAAGTGACCTCGAAACCCTCCTGCTGCAGGTGCCGGCATGAGTCCGGGACACACTTATGATCCATCTGCATGGTGATGACATGCCTCTTCTTGTCTTTGAAGAAATGCATGACGCCCTTCATGGATATGTTATTTGACTCCGTGGCGCCAAAACTGAAAATTATTTTCCTAGGGCTCGCGTCAATTAGGGTCGCCACCTGCTCTCTTGCCTTTTCCATAGCCGTGTCGGATTCCCAGCCGAAGAGATGGGTTCGAGAATGAGGGTTCCTGTACTGGTACATGTAGTAGGGAATCATGGCATCCAGAACCCTAGGATCGACCAGGGATGTGACCTTCATGTCTAGATACAAAGGCCGACCTGCTATCTTGACACCTTTTATTGTGATTCCTTCTACAGTTTCCTCCACCCTTTCTTCTATTTTTGTTGTTTTCACCGTTGAAAAATAGGCAGCTGAGAGAACATTGACAAGAGTTCTGGTGACCATTCTTAACGCCATTGATAGGAGCTTCGACGCCATTGCCGATCTCTTGAGGTGTGGAGTCTGAATTAATGGATTGTTGGAGTTTATGAAATGTCGGTTTTTAGTAGAGACGAATGGGTAGTAGAATTTAAAAAATGAATACTCATTCTCCTCAAAATTGATGCAAACTACATTTAAAACCCCCACAACAAAGAATTAGTGAGTAAATTTGAGAAAAAGTATAAATATATTTTATTTTATCCACTAAGTTATCAAGGGAAACCATAACCCTCTTAGATGTTGGGTATTATTTTCTACTTAAAAGTATGAACAAATTCAACTCTCCATGGAATGCAGGTTGAGCCACCCAAGAGTCTAACAAAAACTCTAATGAAGGTAACAAGGATTTAAACATTGGAGGGTATTTTACCCATGGAGCAATTGAGAAATTGGTTATGTGGATACTCATTGTTATGTATATTTTTTCTCTGGTTGTGTGGGTACTCATTATGAAGTATATTCATTTTCTAAGAGTTTGTGTATTTAAAAAATCTTAATATGAAAGGAATTATTCTCGTATGTTGACAAGTACTAAACACTTTAGAATCACATGAATTTGTGTAGGTAAGCATAGAAATATTATAAATATATAGACAAAAATATGCTTAGCAATCAACACAAGGGAAACTTGTCGCAAACCACTAATGAAGAAACCAATCTTGAGTTGTGGGCATTGATCCCTTATCAAATAGAGGTTTTTGGCAATAAGGATGAATACTCTATTAAAGGAGGTCATCCTAACGTCTAGCATGTTGGATGTTCTAAATAATTTTGGGCCTCTATTTTGTTTACCTTTCCACACCCCAAAAGGGTGCCAACTATCATAGTGCTCTGTGTGTACTGAGTCTTGAGCAAGGAAAATCCTTGAAATGGCTACCAATTTCACATTAAAGTCAATGGTGACGATGTAAATAATGATATTGTGTTCAAAAACTCGTGGGAGTCTTGTTGTATGGGCCATTTCTATTAGGCACCAAATAAATCCAAGCCAAAGTGAACAGCAAGAGAGAGGCCACACAATGAAATAACAAGGATAGAAAGGAATGAGAAACCCTCCACCTTTTAAATGGCATTGTGCAATGCCCCAAGAACCTACCATATGTTAACCCATGACCTTAAAAATACAATATTTCCTTGCCACCTAAGGCCTTGTGAAGTAAATTAAAGGTGAGCTCCTTCTAACTCAAACCTTTTTTCATCCATCCTTGCAATATTATGTGAACCAATACTTATTCACTATGGAGAGTGGGTACATAGAATTGGGGTTAGACTACAATGAGAAACCCTCCTCCTTTTAAATGATGTAGTACGATGCCCTAGGAACCTACCATAGGCTACATAGTGACTTCCACAAGGTAATGTATCCTTTTCAGCTATGGAGTTTCCAAGAAAAAGGTGATCCTTGCCTCCTATGAGCTTGTGATCTAAAGGTAATTGTTTCCCTAGCCTGAGTGCCTCAAATGTAGAGCTCTAATGGGATAAGGTGTTGAATGATGAATACACACCCTTACTAATTCCACAGTGGCTCGTGCACAGTTAACTCCAATGTTTTGTTGTGATGCATTGTTGAGCCCATGTGACATACCTAACCCACATACATAAATGGCACACTCAACCCACACACATAAATGATCCATCGTATCCACATGCGTAAATGATGCATTGATGGGTCTCAATGACTTAACCATGAATAGGGAAATTTTTATGCTAAAAATGGATGGTCTTATACCCTAACATTTGCATTGGCCCTAAAAATTATATCTTTGTCACGTAAATGGGATATGTTGGGCATTTCAAGTTTGGTACATAATAATGTTCTTTTATATTAGTCCAAGGTAAAAAGATTAGAGTTTTAGTCCATAACATTTTCCTATAGTTATTATGGTCTATATGTATTTCATCAAGCTAGGATCTATGGGATGTTTGTCTCGCAAGTAGGATATTATTCCCATTTTAATATTGTTAAGTACAATATGGATAGTTTGCATAGTATTTTCCAAGGTTTATGGCCAAAACTTAGATTATGAGGTGATACCAATGACCTAATGGAATCATGGGATGTACATGATTCTTGAGATCCATTTCTTGTTATAGGGCCAAAAATTGGGATCTTAAAACATAAATTTTGTTTGTGGGACTTATGGGTCATACGTGGTGCCAAATTCCTCCACAAAAACCCTAAATAAGGAACATTTAGTATACAAGTAAGATATATTGGTCATGTTCAGGTTTAACACACCATGAATGATTGTCAAGGTCTAAGCCATTCCCTAGGGACAAAAAGGAGAGCATTAAGCGATAGTATTTGTGTACATGGTTGTTGGGCTATGCATAGGGACAAAGAGCATGTAACAAATTCAACATAGTAAACATTTCCCATGTGAGCAAGATATTATTGTCATTTTGAGGTTTATTATACCATGGATGGTTCTTCAAACATATGCCATGGTACATGTCCAAAAATTTTGGTCTTATATCGTAACATTAGTTTGCGAGGTTGAAGGACCATGCTTAAGGCCTAAATACATAACTAATCCTCGCAAACATAATATTTATCATGTAAGGGATATTTTTTGAGGTATATCAATTTGTAGATAGTTTTGGATTCCTGGGCCATGGTATAAGGAAAATAGATCATGTATTAGGCCATATAGGTTCTTTATACAATTGATGGGGACATATGGAACCCAAGGGAAACCCACAATCCCTACATAAGGAATTTTTCATGCAATTAATGTGGAAATTTCAAATGATTTGAATTAAAAAACATTTCACCCATTAACTATAGGTTTCTCAATATGGTAGTCAACCTCCATTCGAAGTCTATGTGAAACCAGTCTAAAATGGCATATGGGAATACAAAGAGTGTGCATGCAATGGTGAAGTCTGTACTAAGGATGAACAATTAGTTCGTCTCTCAAATCGAAGAAGTACTTGGTGTAGAAGTCCATCTTCGATCATAACCTATCATTAATGTTTGTCTAAGTAATATTTATAAACTAGTTGTAAATTCCATCTTGGATGAATCTATTCAACTTTTTCCTAGTAGGTAAGAGATGGCGAGGTGCATCAAGTGAGTATCTGAAGAGAGGGATCCAATCAATCACAATACCCATGTAATCCAAAATATATGATACCCATACAAACCAATATCTACATGAATTGAAAATCTAGTAGAAGAAATGGACTTCGATGGATAGTAGGACAAAAGTATGGATACAGGTCATGCTTTACTAAGTTAATAGAAATCTGAATGTAATGCAAAAATTAATCTTCATTTAATGGTTCATGCATTATGTGTAAGGGCCTATAACACCACATAGCCTCTATGAAGGAATATTTTCCCTATTAAACATATATGGAACTCTTTTAAGGTTTAGTGCAATATAGAAAGGTGTGATAATTCCCTAACCATGGTCCAAGGAAAAAAACTAGGGAATTAGATTATAATTATTGATTCCAAGTCGGATCAACAATGTGTAGAGTCTCGAGGTAGAAGATATAATGTAATATAGTACAAGGATTCTTTTTGTGTAGAATTAGCATAAAGGAACCGATTTGAGGTATAACAATGGTCTTAAACCATTATATTTTATCAAAAACTATAGAAATGGTCACATAGCATCATCAAAAACTCATTAGAATGATCAATGATAACTAACATTTTTTTTCCAATCGCCAAAAGTTACCATGAAGAGTATTAGTGAGCGTCATTAAAGGATCACCACTAGAAGTGTCACTAAAGAGATTCTACCCTCTTTTCATAATTTTAACTTTTTTAGTTATAACATAACTAAAAATTGGTAGACCTAAATAGGATATGGAGGTGACCCTAGGTTTGTAATATAGTTATACAAGTCATTGTGTCTTGGTGTTATAAGTTCAACTCGTATATCTAAATGTCTTTGTGATTAACTTAGAGTGCCAAGTAAAAGTCACACTCGGAGAGTACATAGAGACAAGCTTATATATGTAATGCGTGTGTCCATGTGAATTCCCAACTTCTAGTATTATAAGTTGGGAATTTACCTCTATGTTTTCAATCACTCTTTTACTATGTAAAATAAATCCCATGGGAACCAAACTTTGGTCAATAGTGTAGCGTAATGCTGGAAGATTTGATAGGGGCCATAAAACTTGAGCAAATAATTTCTTTTTTCCTTAAGCGATGTCTGCTTATAAGGCCAAAGATGTAAAACAAAATGATCCATTTCTTCAAATTAACACTATGATCATTATAGAAATGCTTATTGCTTCATTCCATTTTAAACCAAGACCAAAATGTCCTTAAGAGTACAAAGAAAGTTACCTTTTGTGAGTAATATTGATATCCACTTCTTGTGCCTTGGACGTTCTTGGTAAAAAAGAGGGTATGGATGGGGGGGTTGTCCAAAACAACCTTGTAGGGTGACATTTTGGTAGCACCATGATAGGTGGTATTGTGATACCTTTCTGCAAGGGGGTGTAGGGGGGGCGGTGGAGTGGTGGGTGGGGGAACTAATAAACCCAATGTCTATATCAGTAAATGTAAAACCCAATGGCTAACAATATTTTTATGCTCAACACCTCACAACCTCTATTACTTGTTATTAACTCCAATATCTCAAGTCATGTAGTATAAAGAAGTATTATGACATGGATCATCATCATGGACATCGATGTTGGCATCATCATCATCATCATCATCAATTCCATATGGTACATAAACATCATCTTTATCATCATCATCGTCAGCATTAAGTACATCATCAACAAAATCATCGTCATCATTGTCATTATGGTCACTCATATGCCATTAGTGTTCTTAATCACTCATTGCCATTAGGATTCATGCCATGTAATTGTTAAGGTCATTCATATGTCGTTACAGTCATTTCAATGATAATAGGGTCGTTTAGATGTTGTTACAGACATTTAGGCTCCATTAGAATCAATTAGGATCCAAAAGTTCTACCACATGCATAATCATCGTTGACATCCACATCGTCGTCGTCATCATACAATAAATCAGCATCATTGTCATCGTCATAGTCATCATCAATGTCATCATTAATATAATTATGATAATAATGAGCAAGGAGCCCTACTACCTCACAAGAATGGATGATATATAGTCTTATACTTATCAAATCATATCCATACACTCCATCATAATTATCATAATGCATCATCGTCATGTTGTAAGTCTCAATCAAGTGCAATTAGGGTCTATCAAATGTTGTTGGTAACACTCAAATGCCATTAGAACAATTTAAATGACATTAAGGTAACTTACCCTTCATTAGGATTAATCAAGATCCAAAAGTACCATGATTACGATCATTTAGGTGCCACTATGATAAATCAAGATCCAAAAGTACTATCACATGAATCATGATCATTGACATTGACGTCGATATATCTGACGTTATGTCGAACGTTTTCCAAACACAATTCCTAGCTCTAAACCTAGTGCAATTCCTAGCTCGGTTCTTTCAAAATTTCTGGCATTATTCCAGGTGCTATACATGAATCCATACTTGACCCTATGTTATATTTTTTCTAGGTGCAATTCTTGGCTCTATACTTGGCGCTATGTGGGATGTTTTTCCTCCCAAACTTCATGGCGCAATTCCTATCGCTAAACCTGGATTAATATATGGTGCTATGCTATTCAAAACGTTTTTTTAGGCTATTATGGGCGTTATATGGGATTTTTTTTGGACATTAATTGGGACGTTAATTGGGATGATAATTGTGATGCTAATTGGGACACTAATTGGGATGTTAATTGAGATTCTAATTATCTCCCAAAATAGTGTCGACTTTTAAAAAGGGACGCTAATTAGGATGCTATTTGGGACGCTAATAGGGATGCTAATTGGGACACTAATTGGGCTATTAATTAGGACGCTAATTGTGACGCTAACTGGGAGGATAATTGGGATGCTAATTAGCGTCCAAAATAGTGCCAACTTTTAAAAAGGGACACAAATAACGTCGTTAAAAGTGTCCACTTTGTCCAAAAAATGATGAAAAATACACTAAAAGTGATAGTGGACGCTAAAAAGGAAGCTAAAAGAGACGTTAATCATAGGGTTTTGTTGTATTGATTCCCCATTTATTATTGTGACCACTTCACATAGAAGCCACATCTCCAAATTTTTCCCCCATTCACATAAGAGTAGTGGTGCCCCAACAAATATACTAGTTTTGGTAAGGTTTCCACCCTGTTTTCTTGAGGATCCTCTAATATTTTCCATCCCCACTAAGAATAGAGAAATATATCTACATAAGTAAAGAAGTAGATGGATTATTTAAAAGAAATTAACCTAATGAAACAATTAAGTAATTGTTGGGTAAGAAAAGTTTCAAAAACGTGAGTAATGACCGTCAATAACTCTACAGTCATATCCAAGGATCCACATACTCCTCAACCTATGCTTAAGATTACCACATGGGGGGTTCACTAACAAGGAAATATCATATCACATCCATTCATATTGGGGGTTTGAATACTCCTAAAAACCTCAAAAATATATTGCCTCGTATTAAGGGGTCAAGAGGGGTTTTTTAATTTGGCATAGTAATATAAATATTAGGGATTATTTTATTTGTGTGGAATGAGGAATAACCTCCAAATTATGGGATGGATTCATAACTCCAAATCACAGACTTAATTCATACCTCCAAATCGTGTGTTGGATTTATATTAGTCCTGGTTTTATCTAAGAAATAACCTCCAAATCATAGGCTAGATTCATACCTCCAATCATGGGATGGATTCATATCAGTCCTAACTTATGCTAAGGAATAACCTCCAAATCTAAAGCCTTTTTTTAGAATATTTTTTTAGGTTGGGGTTTAGGTATTAAGATTCAATCAAACCTTACTCCACGAAATCCAAGAAAAGTGATATCAATCTTTCTTGGCTCACTACAACCAAGAAAAATTAAATCAATATTTATTAACTAATAATTTATTTCAACTTTTTTTATTCTTCTTTAACATTTTCACATTGCAAGTTAGGAATAGTTGTGAGATTGAGTTATATTTGCCACATCCATAATTGTAATTTCAATTCTTATATTCTTGAAGCATTGGTCTTAATATTGTTAATATTGTATTAGAGCAGACAAGAACATAGGTGAAAATTTAAATCTTTATTTACATACCCTATGTGTTGTCTCTACCATGAAATGGTATCATTTAAGTTTAACCATATGTGTATCTTTATAACTATTGCATGTTTGAAACTTAAGAATGGAGTTTTTTCCCTCTCATATAAAAATTTAAAAAAAAAAGTAGATATAATCCAAGAAAAGGTAACTAAATGTTGTTAATTCCCTTGATTGCAAGAATAAATGTAGAGAAAGTGGAGACAATTCATTGCACCTTGTGAATGACCTAATCCAAGTTATGCACATGATCATATGGTGTTATTGGAAAGTAAGAGAATTTTTTCTATCTCCATTTGAGTTCAAACATCAATGATGTTTGTTTGATAGGAAGGTAGAAAAGTCCATCCATGAAAGGATTTTGTTTTTGTATTTTTTAAGAAATAACGGGAATAACAAACGAACAACTGAAAGGTAGAAAAGCTGAAATTTGAACGAACAATTGAGAAAATCGTATCCATTCGATTTGTAGGATGCTCAAACAAGCTATTGAATATGTCAAGTTCATGTAGTTCCAAATCAAGGCGTGTTTAAAGCTTTATAATTTATGATGCACGAAAAATGTATATGTAGAATTTATGAACAGCTATTTCTATATAGTTTTTGAAGTTCACTGATCAGTTGGTATTTTTTTTGTAGCTTGGGCGGCCATTGGATGTACACGCCCATTGCTTTCAATTGCATGGACTTTGCTTCTTTCGAAACAATAATTTAAGCTATTTCTAGCCGTTGAACGTTCATAGCCTGTAAATTTCCAGACTTGCAATCCAATTGGGTAACCTCTGAGATAAAAGCTCGGGAAAATTTCTCAATAGCAAGCTCAGTGGAAAGAAATCTCCCATTCCTGGCTCTCCTCGCCTTTCCTCTGGTCAAGCGAGCAGTTCCTCCTTGCCCAAAGTTTCGAGGGCAAGCAGCTAGCGCGCTAAATATAACATAAGTTGAAGCTCATGTCTTATCATGTGTGAAGTGTTTTATTCTACATGTGCTAAACTATTTTCCATAGATAGTGAGCAAGGCAATGTCCATTAACCACATACTTACCTTTTTTTTCCCATAAGAACCACATACTTACCCTTGGGTGGAGAGGTGATTGGTTTAAAATAATACATCATTTAGAAACCACCACATCATAACCTTGAATATAATTCCATGATCTTTCATCCCTCATTAAATAATATCATTTATCATGATGGGAAGAAATCATGCTTCTATACACTTTTTCAATATATATTTTAAATAATAAATTTAAGATATAAATATTTTTAAAAATTAAATAAAAAATTAAATTTATTATCTTTTATTATAAGTGCCCAGAAGGGTATATAGCTATCATTGAGTCAAATAATAGTTTTGATTTTAATTAATTTATACACATTTTCAAAAGTTTTACATAAGTTTTATAAAATTCATATATTAAATTAATACTTTAAAAATAAAATTACATTTTTTTATTTTTTAAAGTCTACTTTTTCATTTTATGATTGATTCATTTTAATGATTTGACTAACTTTCTCTAATGTGCAAATGAAATTGTTTGATATAAAAATATATAACAATGTCAAGTGTTTTGTGTGTTAAAAGAGTCATAATGACTAATCTTAATAGATGTGACAACCACATCACAATGATTGACTATACCTATATCACTAAATACAACTTTTATTTAAATATAATAATTTTTTTTAAATATATATATAAACATCAATATATTATAATATTTTCTTTTATAAAAATCTAGAAATAAAATGTAATAATGTCAAGTGTCATGTTTGTTAAAATAGTCATAATGACTAATTTTGATGTATGTAACAATCACATCACAATGATTAACTATAGCTATATCACTATATAGAACTTTTATTTAGATATAATCTTTTTTTAATCTTTTTTTCAAGATGCCTTCTTTGTGCCAAACATGAAGAAAACTCGACCCATCTGTTCCTTCAGTGCTCCTTTGTTTTAGAAGTCTGGAATACTCTTCTTGCTCAGCTTAACATGGATCTTCCCTCCTCCATCGCTTCCTTATTTTCCTCCTGGACCGACTGTGCCCCTTTTCCCTTACTCAGACTGAAGCTATTAAAACATTGCTGGATGTGGTTCCCAAAAATCCTTTGCTGGAAAGTGTGGCTGGAACGCAACAATAGAATTTTTAGGGACACAAAAGCCACCCCTGCCCAAGTGGCAAACAAAGTAAAGGCACTGATAGGAGAGTTGGCAACCTCAAATTCAAATATCTCCAATGAAATTATCCCGGACAGAGAGGAGTACAACTGGTTCCAAGAGATTGATCCTTCCCTTCTCTCAAGGACCAAGATCACCTCTAAACACTACTCGTCGTGGGAAATCAGGCTAGAGGAGCAAGAGTTTATAAAATGGAGAGCATCCCTGAATGAACATATCCTACACGTGGACGGGGCTTCGAAAGGGAATCCAGGGCCGGCAGGAAGTGGAGGAGTCCTGCTAGACTATACCGGGAAAATAGTCATAGATTTCTCTTGGGGGCTGGGTCAAAGAACCAATAACACTACTGAAATTCTCGCCATTTGGCAAGGACTGAAGCAAGCAAGAAGGCTTTCCATTAAAAAGCTGGCTATAATTGGCGATTCCCGAATTATTATACAGGCTCTCATTATGAAGAAGGCCCCTAACAGCATGGAATTGGCCCACTACCACTGGAAAATCATAAATCAGATGAAAGCGTTTGAAGAAGTTAAATGCTACCATGTACTCCGAAATCTCAATCATCTCGCAGATCATGAAGCTAATAACGGAGTTTCCTTGAGCAAAGGAGTTCTGAAGCTAAATGGAATTGAAAATCATGAGCCCATCCCTTAGTGGCAGTGGTGTGTCGATTTCCAGATCCATTCAGAACAAGAATACGACCAGACTATTCTTAGGTAGTCAAGATTCCCTCGCTGGCCTGCTGACGGCTAGACAAAGTACGCCCATGTGCAAGAGAAAGATCGATCTGAGCAAGTCACATGGACCTCGTTCTCCAAGTACAGGTTCCGTGAGCTTGGGAATTCATCTCCAATGGCCATCCTCCAGAGAGATTCGAGCAGAGCAATGCAGATCTAAGGAAATCCAAGAGATTCAGATTAAGATTTGGAAGAAGAACAAGAATTGGGTCTATATCAGGCTGATCCCTCCCAGTGCTAAACGCATTCTACACTTTCAATTGTTGAAGTCGCCAGGCTATCTTCAGAGCACGGGCAGGAGAGCTGAAGGAGTGCAGTTGTTCAGAAATGGCAGCAAGCTCGTCTTCCCCCATAAAGGCACGAATTCTTCAAATTCAAACCAGCTTGGACGAACTGAAGACAGCAATTCAAAAGATGGAGTCCAAACAGCTCAGAATACAAAAAACGGGAACCACTCAATGGGAATGTATGAATCAAGAACTCAAGGAGCTGAGGGAAGAGATATTCGAAGACAACTTGACCAGCATGAAAGATCTAGCAAATGTTTCAAGTGGAATTGGGAACAGGCTGACAGAGCTGGAAAAAAAAGTAGATGCCATGATCAAGGAGCATGGCAAAACTCCAAAATCAGAACGTTGAACTCTGCTGAGATTTATCTCTGCAACATTTGCTGCTCTCTCCTTGTTTACGTTTATTTGAATTCCTATGTCTGCTTAGAAATTTCCAGAACTTTTGTAAAGGGCTTAGTCAATATATCTATGCCCGTAAGTCTGGATAATAAGCACATTTTAGATCAGAATTCCTGCATGTAATGCTATTGGCAGCTCTTTAGCCAGAAGATTAATATCAAAGGCCTATAACTGTTTTAGTTATAAAAAAAAAAACATATTATAGTATCTTTTTATATAAATTTATTGAAGAAAAATTTGAAACTAAAAGTTTCAAATTTTATTTTGATAATTAATAATGTTTTTTTCATATTTGATAAACTAAGCTATTAATCAAACTAAATGTTAATTTTTTTAATATTTCTAAAAAAATATTTATTGGTTTATTTAAACAAATATGATGATTAATATTTTAATTAGTTAAATAATAATTAAGTACAATGATTAATATTTTATTTATTGGTTTATTTAAATAAATGTGACATTATATTATAGATTTATCAAAGTTTAATAATTTGTTTAACCTTTTTATTGTTAATAGAAAAACAAATTGGTTAAATTTTGTTATTAAAGAAATAGAAATTTTATAAAATTCCTATAAATTATTACACAATTAATATCTTCAACATTAAGCATTTAATATAATTTTGATTTTTCCAAATGACACACATTTTCTTATGACTTCTTATTTATTATCCAATTATTTTTATGTTAAACTTTAACTTTAACTTTGACCTATATATAACTATTAAATCAAAACATTTTTAAATTATGAAATTAAATTTAGGTTATAAATAACTATTAAATTAAAAAAATTAAATTATTAAAGTAAACCTAGGTATGCAAAACTATTAAATAAAAACATTTTTAAATTATTAAATTAAACCATTTCTTATAAGCAACTTTGCTACTTATTTCACTAGTTTTATTTAGTAATAATAATCATATTTGTTCAAATACATTAATAAATGTAAATTTGGTATTATTAATATGTTAAATATATTATTAAATGTAAATTTGATATATTGTAGAGAAAAACATTATAAATGTACCAAATGTATGCTTATCAACCAAAGGTTTATCATTGTGTTCATTTTTAACTCAATAATAAAAATTCTTTGATACTAATTTTATTCGCATTCTCCATATATGGCATGTCTTTTTTATAGATAAAATTGATGTATTTTCTAACTTTTTGAAATATTAAATTAATGGTTTTTTATTTTATTTTATTTTATTGTTATAACTCTAACAAGTGTTATTGGCTATTATATAGTTTTAATATATGATTTCAAATGTTGTTGTATATAATAGCAGACCAGTTAAATGGTGGCGTGAGAGCTCATTGACATGGGGTCCATTCCACGGGTTGGTAAGCCTCTTGATTCTAGGTGGTAGAATAAAAAAAACAATAATTAGCTTAAAAAATATAACCTATGATTTTGGAAAAGTGAATATTTTAATTATTTTTAAGTTAATGTAATACCCCTGGTTTTGACCCCGGTTGCATTAAAAGATACATGATGTATATATTGTAATTAATCGTGGTGTGGAGCTAAAGACAAAATCCTCATCATCGATTTGGTTGTATTATGTTTCGGCAATGGGGATCGTTGCCGATGGTATATCGTGCTAACCGGCACATTATAGTTTGGCATCATGTAAATATGCACATTAATTAAAATGAACCTACAGCCAGCTACGACGGTGCAATGCTAATGAAAAGGGCATGATTTTCCTAAGGATAAGGAGGGGGAATTGTTGAACTTTGGGCCTATGGGGAAAAGCCATGTGTCAACCACCCATTTAAACTTCTGTTGTCTGTTAGTTGGGAGCAGTTATTGCTGAGTAATGGTGGGTGTGGCAGGAATGTCAGTCCTTTCCCACGTGCCCACTCCCCCAGCAGACTCTTCCTCTTCACATCATGTGGGGTAGAAAAAAACACTCTCTCCACTCTCCCACCATTCCACTCTCCTGAGGATTTGGTTTTTCTCATTCTCACACAGAGACATTCGGCTTCCTCACGCACACCATTTGGGGGGACTCTCCATCGTTTGTTCATCTCACACAGGGAGCTAGAAAAAGAGTTACTATCGCCCACAATTTTCCCTGTGCAGGAGCCATTCACGCTGGGTCTGTGTGTCTGTGTGTTCCATACCAGTTTCGATGGTAGGTGTATGTCTCCTTACCGATTGTGACCATGTATGTTAACGATTGTGGTCTGCATTTATGTTTTCCTTTGTCAATTCTAGGAGTCTGGCTTCTCTCCCCTTTGCGGACTGTGTAATGCTCTCATTGTTTCATTATGAGATTGAGGTTGTTGTTCTTCCCCTGGTATTGGCTTGTTTTGTGTGCAATTATATTTTGGGTCACTTCTAAGTTTTTTTGGCCACGCTAGGGCCAAGAACAACTCTGAATCGCCTTGTTTGGGTTGAGCCGCATTCACCATTTTTGGTTGTCACCCTATTTCCTTTGGTTTTCTTCATAGAGTCGTGAACTTATTGTCTCACTGCGGGTATGCAGTGGTTGGTCTTAGGACTGTGTGGAGTGGGATTAAAGGCTAGGCATGCTTGAGAAACCTGGGTTTGGGAGCCACACAGAGAGAGTTAGATGGCTGGATTTCTTCTCCACAACCCCGGAAGAGCACTGGCAAGGGAAGTCAGGGCCTGAGGGACTATGAAGCAGAGAAGGGACTGATTCCTGGTGTCGGGTGTGTGTGGGTGTCTTAGAAGTCAAACTAGCTCCAGTGTAGGCACCCTTGGCTCTTCCATGAGTGCACCAATTTAGCATTCAGCCTTTCCTAGCTCCTTGACAGCCTGATAAACCCAACTGTGTTGACTTGGCTATATTGTGTATCCTTGGCTATGTATAAGCCTACTTAGTCCCTTATTCCTTGGGGAATCATGCCCAACTTGAGGGTGGCAGTTTTGCTAAGAGATTGATTAGCACACTGGCCTATGGTTGGGTGGAACGTTGCAGCGACGTAGCTGGTTGCGGGACGAATTCTTGATAAGATAAGTATTCTTGTCTACTTTACTTCTGCAATCATATTTGATGTTTAATGAATGATGTTGAACATGTTGAATGCCTGAATGAATGTCTGTTTGATTTCATTGTGTATGTAAATGATTATGCATCTTAGCATGTTTTATGTTCAAGCATTTCGAGTTTATGTGTGTTCATGCTCATGGGTCCAGTTGCCCGGAGGTTTCGATGGTTCAGTAGCGTCCTCTTCACCAGTAAGAGGGTCAGGGACGTTACAGTATGGTATCAGAGCCAGGTTTGCAGCATGGGCCTGAATGGGCCGTGAGAAACCGGTTGGCAGAGGCAAGTTGCCTTCTGCCCAGCAAAGATTAGAAATTATGATAGAAAAATTTTCTTGAAAAATTTTGTTGAAAAATTTCCTAAGTACTGAGCTCGTCGAATCATCAGAGAACTAAGGGGGAAGCTCCTCCGATACATCAAAAAGCGTAGTCGGAAGGCCATCCGACGAGGGGTAGGAAAAAAAAAATTAGGAAATTTCTAAGTGTCAGGCTGTCAACTCATTGGAAGACTTAGTGGGAAGCCCTTCCGATGCAGCAGACATGTTAGTCTAAAGGCCGTCTGATGCAAACTTCAACGACCAACGAAGATTAGTCGATTTGATCCTCGAAACGGTGGCGATAATTAGTTGTTTGGAGCGACGACAGTCAACTATTTGAATCGACAGAAGAATGATGATGGAAGCGCTGAAACATCATCTCCGTATAGCTAAATATCATCGAAGTAGCAGCAATGATTAGTTGATTGGATTGCTGACAGATAGATGATGAAGTGTCGATACGTCAGAGGAGGATAAAGGAAGTTCCAGCAAAGTTGGCGGGATCGACAAAAAATAGACGATCAGGGTGCCGATACGTCGGTGGAAGATAAAAGATAGGGCGCCGGGGTGAAAGAAGAAATCTTTTGAAAAAGTTTCTAAGTGATAAGACCATCGACGATCAGCGATGATTAGTTGATTGGATCGTCGATGACTAGTTGATGGCATGGCTGCAACGTCGACGAAAAAGTGAGGAAGTTAGTTGGTGGAGCCGCCGACAACGATGGTGGAAAGAAGATAAAGAGAAAATTTTGAAAAATTTTCTAAGTCATGAGACCATCAATGATTGGCAAATTTTAGCTGATTGGATCGCCGATAATTAGGTGATGGAGTCCCTAAAACATCACCGTCGTCGAAAAAGTTTAATTGAAGAGATCGTCGATGAATGTCAACGAAAAATAGAAGATGGAACCGCTGATACATCAGCAAAGATTAGACGATGAAGGTTTCGATACCTTTGGCAGAAAATAGTTGAAGGCGGAGCCACAGTTTCAGCAGAGAACTCCTGAAGATCACCAAAACATCGGCGAGAAATAGGGAATGCAGTTGCCGATACGTCGATGGGAAAGAGGAAAATTTTTCCAAAAATTCTCTACTTATGGAAATCGTCGATGAAATTTAGTTGATAAGGGCGCCGTTGCGGAAGACAAAGAAGGATGTTTTGCCGAACTGTCGGTGAAAGTTAGATGGTGGAGTTGTCGATGCGTCGAAAGACATCGACAAAAGTTAGTTTTTCAGATCATCGATACGTCAGAAAGGATTAGAGGTTTGGACTATCGATGTGGCGAAAAAAGTTTGTTGATTGAGCCGCCAACACATCGGAGGAAAATAGAAGATCAGACCACCGAAATGTTGGAAGCCAGGGGAGGAGCGGCCCAAAGCGTCGAAAAACTTTAGTGGTTTGGTCCGTTGATGGGCATTGGAAAATGTTAGTTGTTTGGGTCGCCGACATAGCGGAAGCATTTAGTTTTGCCCCCCCAACACACAGTGCTTAGTGGTTCCGATAGCCGATGAGTTTTGTGGTCTCCAGAACCCACAGTTGGTTTGTTGCCACCGTTTCGATGGCATAACGAACTATCCACCCAATGAACAGTGGTTCCAACCACCAATGCAGCCTTATGGAGTTAGTTTCCTCGCTGATGTCATGGTAGGTAACGCTTTCGATCGTCGACACATAGGAGGAAATCAGTTGTTGAGGTCATCGATACTGTGTTGCGGAAGTGGGTTTCCTCGTTGATGCTGTAGCGGTCAACATTCCCGATCACCGACACATATTAGTTTTGGCATCACCAATAAATGGTCTAGAAGCTTAGATAACTAGGGATCCAATACATCGGAAGTTGTTAGTTGTTAGGGCCGCCAATGAGCACCGGAGGAAATTGTGGATTGGATTGTCGAAGTGTCAGAAATTTAGTGGGAAAGAGATCTAATTGGGAGAAAGGAAAGTTTTGAGTTTTCGAGTGGGATTTTCTTAGCGATTTCCAACTGTTTTCTAGTGGATTTTTTTCAGCAATTTCAGGGCTGAAAAGGAAGAAAAATTCTAGGTGGTTGAAGTTGGCATTTCAGACCAGAATACAATTGTAAATTTGGTAAAAACCACCATTTTAGAAGTGGTGTGGTTTTCACATCCGAGGTCAGAATGAAGCATGTGGATAGGCGTTGGAAAGCTTATCCAGTAGGGAACAAGTAGGAATCACATGAGTTTGAATGCGAAGATGAAAAGTACTAGTGATTATTTGAAAAGAAAATGTGTTGTTGTCAATATGGACAAATCCGGGAATTGCATGCCTAGAGGTAGCAAGACCATGAAGTCAAACCAGTTGTTGTGTGAAAGAGGATTTCCATGCAAAGATGAGCTACTTGAAAAGGAAAATTTCTTTAAACCCTGTCTTGCTAATTATAATTACATTTTATAAGTTTTGTACATGAAATGTATGAGGATATTCCTTGCATGCATAGGATATTACATGTTGGTAAGAGTAGTGATAATTATACATTATAATGAACCACTAATGGTAATTATTTCATTGGTGTTGGCATTAGTGGGAAAACCAACGACAACATGGACATGGCTAAATATGTTGCTGATGCTGACGATTGTGACCAGCAACCCTATGGAGAAAGGGATAAGGAAACAAGTCTAGAATCAAAAGTTGGTGAGAGAATTCTGCAATCTCCTGCAAGAGACCAACCAAACTGTAATGTCAAGGGTGTAAGTAGGACCCGTGTAGGTAATGGTTTAATTATGACAATTGCATGGAGTGGTAAAAGCAAGAGGTTTCATACCATGTGATTATTTAAATTTATACTACATCCATATGGAAAGGTATCATGCCTGTATATGCTGTTATGAGCCTAGTAGCCCAAGGAAAGTATGTACTGATGGTCTTGATTATAGTAATGCATCCTATATGAAGTAGTCATGGTTAGGCCATGCATGGTATGTTTGAATGCATAGCATTCCTGAATCAATGCAAGGTATCATTGAGTGGATATGCATTAAAAGATTTCATAAATCTTGTGGTTATGCATTGAATAGATGCATATGAAAAGTATGAGTAAATGTGCATACATAAGTATGGGTGCAAACGTTGTGATGCATTGCATGAATGCATTGAGATAGTGCATGTGTCATTATGAATAACTAATGGCTGAAATGATGAATTGATGATAATTCTAGAACCATTTCAAGAGTTGTTATGGATGCAGGATAGTAAGTGCATGAAGAGGGTAGTCATGATCGATTAGCCGCTGGAAATGCTCTATGGAAGGGCAAGGTGGTACAACTGATATGCTTGTGAAGTGAGTGTCTAAACATTTCATTTAGATTGCATAAATGATGTGACCATAGCTTGCAATTTTAGTACGATAATGATTGCGTGAAGTAAATGAGTTTTGGTGATGTTGATGTGCTAACAGCTGGACGTATTTGAATTCTATAATTCTGGAAATGCTTAAGTGATTGTTGCAACAATGGAAAAAGTTATATGCATCAATACTTACCAAGTGTGTGGCTAATTGAAGTTCAAATTTCAAGTAGATTGTTTGGGGCATGGCAAAGTGGGTAAGGCCATGACAAAGAAAAAGACCGGAATATACCATGTGAAAGAGCCAAACCTCATGAGAAGAGTCTCATGGTTGTGAAAATAGTTTGTATGCTGAATGAATTGTCAATTTAAATTTGTAAATTTCAGGTTTGAGAAATTGCTGACAACTCCTAATCACTATTGGCTTGCATAGAATTGTGTCAGGAGGACGCATTGTAAGTGGGTGTTCATGTTATGCTAATAAGCATAAAATCATAATGGGCATAGTGGTGCTACTTACAAGAGACCCACAAATGAGGATCACCTCATTGCCAAGCAAACCAATTTCTGTAGTAGATAGAGTTGCAAATTCCTATTGAATTTAATTACTAATGTCATTGCTTGGTTATGGAACAATCAAATTTGGATTATATTAGTAGATAAGGATTGTATTTGACTATTTGGCTACTTGATGAATGTGCCAAGGGTACACATTGCAGGAAGATCATGTGTGATGGCTTGTAGGAGCCAAAATTCATGGGGAGGCTTTCCCCTATCTTGGAAATTGGTTTCAGGTGAAACTCCATTGGACATTTTGGAAATGTCTTATCTGCACTACATGTTTGGTAAGAAAAATGAGTGAGAGGGTATATATTATGTCGGTAAGACATGTGTGGATATGAATTGTAAAAAGGATTTGGGATGGAAAATCGAGGGACTGTCAACTCAGAGAAGGGAGCCCCCATTCCTCCTTAATGAAGGAATATTTCCTCAGCAAATGGATAAGTGTTCTGTGACCCTAGCTAAGAATATGCATGCCAAATTGTTAAATTCAATATGTAGAGCATGTTTTGATTTTATTTCCATTATGGAAGATTGATTGAGTATGAATAGGGCCTACATGGCACACATCGGAAAGGGGTGCGCACTTTTCTAATGTCGGATCATGAAAGGGTTTTCAATATTGATTACACCCTAGGGAGTGGATGCACTCATGGTGTCTCAATACTTGATAGTGAATGATGTGAAATATGATTACAGTTTTAGAGCAATAACGCTGATGAGTTTGTTTATATTGCTTGTGTTGTCAGGCTAAACAGATGCAGTCTGGTGTTGCACACTAAATGGACAATGGTTTGGGATCATCCTCCCTTCTACTAAAGAGCATAGAAAAGGAGACATTTCTAAGGGACTGAAGAGCAGAGAAGGGAGTGGTTTCTTGTGTTGTATGGGGTAGTGGAATTGGAGCTCACTACTGGAAATGAAACCTGGAAATGGTAATGGTAAAGTTTCAAGCCCAGTCATTGTGAAGGTGTACTAGCTGGATGGTCTGATAAACCCAACTGTAGGTTGGCTTGACTGTGTAATTATTTGATGTTGTGAAAACTGCGGAAATTGTGGTTGGCCGGACATTAATTAATTGATGCTGTGGAAATTATGGGAATGTTACAGTGTTGGCTTGACTACCTGCAATCTGATAAAACCAACTATTAGCTGGCTTGGCTGAGTAGCCTAATAAACCCAATAGTGAATTAGCTTGATTGGTTGCATCCTGATAAAACCAATTGTATATTGGCTTGGCTGGACAGTCTGATAAACCCAACTATAGGTTGGCTTGACTGTGCTTGATATATATAAAAGGATGTTGTGAAGCAGCCTGCGTGCTGACATAACATCCAAGTCCATAGGCAATCCCAAGGCTTGTAAAGCGAAGCAGGATCCTTTCAACCAAAGAGGAACCACATAATATAGATAAGTATTGGATTATTTTGCAATTTCTTGCTTATGAATATACATGTGTATATGATTCGGTTATGATGTTTTAAGCTCTATTTAAGAGATTAAAACCATTGAGAATAAACTAAACATATGAATCTATTCAATGTTTGAATATAGGTATCGCTGGGAGCAAGGACCATGAAGGCATCCTAGGGGTGCATGTGGACATGTGACTATCCTGAAGAGCTCAGAATGAGCAGTAATGAAAAAGGTGCTAGTGAGATTGTGAAGGTCCTGGCAGCTGAGACAAACCATGTGGGGAGGCTCCATGGTTGAGAGGTCTAAAATAGACCAGAGATACTAAGTGTCATGACCAAGAGGGATTGGTCCAGCATTCACGGTGAAGTGAAATAGGCTAAGGGCATGAAAACCACAGTGGTGGTGTGGGTTCCAGGATGGAACAAGATAAAGAGGGGAAAAACTCTTGCTGCTCTCTCTCTTCCTTTTGATTAAGAGGGGAAAAACTCTTGCTGCTCTCTCTCTTCCTTCTGATTATATATATATATATATATATATGCATTGTGAAAACAAAGGATTGTTGAATGCATGTCTGACTAAAAATAGAATGTGTTTATTTGCTTAAAGTAAATTGTGAATGCTGGAATAGTTACTTCCCTGCCAAAGAATGGACATGAATGAACTCATGTGCCTGTTGGGAAGGCATGAAAAATATGAAAGTCTCCTTGATGAGAATTGGACTGTCATGCTAATTGGGAAATTATTTGATTGATTTTAATGCCTATATTATGCTTGGTCTAACAAAATTTCAACGATGCATTTCATAGGTGAGAAAAGTGAAATCCAGTCGTGTACATTAATCATGGCAGCAGACTAGAAGCTGTTGGATTTGGCTGGAAGTCTCCTTCAAATGATTGCCAAGACCCAAGAGAATATTGGAGAGATGTTCAAGATAGAGAAAAGGTAGAATGAGATGAACCACCATATTTTGCAATACTTTATTTGTCTGCAAAAGGAGGTAAAATCCTTCTAAGAGAAATCCGTAAAGGAAAGGAAAGTGGATCAATGATGGGGCATTCGTCCAAGCGATCCATTAAGAAATGTCCCAAGAATGAAGACTCAAAAGAAATTAAGCAGGTAAAGATGAAGTAGCTAGTGAAATGTTGGAAATGTGGAGGACATCATTACGAGAGAACATAAAGAGGGTAGCAAACACAAAGTTCCTAGACTTGGGGATGAGTCGAAAGCTAAGAACCAGCAAGAGAAGCTCGTGGAAGCCGAGGGGCTTGGTCTCGAAAGTTCAAGTAAATAATTGAACATGGGACAGATCTACAAAATTTTGAAATTTTGGATGTGAAAATTGTATATCTATTCCTATGTATTCGAAACCAAGGACGATGTTATTCCAAGGGGGAGGGGATTGTAATAACCCCGGTTTTGACCCTGGTTGTATTAAAATATACATGATGTATATATTGTAATTAATCATGGTGTGGAGCTAAAGACAAAATCCCCACCATCAATTTGGTTGTGTTATGTTTCGGCAATGGGGATCGTTGTCGATGGTATATCGTGCTAACCGACACCTTATAGTTAGTCATCATGTAAATATGCGCATTAATTAAAATGAACCTACAGCCAACTACGACGATGCAATGCTAATGAAAATGGCATGATTTTCCTAAGGATAAGGAGGTGGAATTGTTGAACTTTGGACCTATGGGGAAAATCCATGTGTCAACCACCCCTTTAAACTTCTACTATCTGTTAGTTGGGAGCAGTTATTGCTGAGTAGTGGTAGGTGTGGCGGGACTGTCAGTCCTTGCCCATGTTCCCACTCCCCTAGCAGACTCTACCTATTCACATCGCGTGGGGTAGAAAAAAACACTCTCTCCACTCTCCCATGATTCCACTCTCTCAAGGATTTGGTCTTGCTCATTCTCATGCAGAGACATTTGGCTTCCTCACATGCACCGTTTGGGGGGACTCTCCATCGTTTGTTCATCTCATGTAGGGAGCTAGAAAAAGAGTTACTATCGCCCATGATTTTCCCTGTGCAGGAGCCATTCACGCTAGGGCTGTGTGTCTGTGTGTTCCATACCGGTTTCGGTGGTAGGTGTATGTCTCCTTGCTGATTGTGACCGTGTATGTTACTGATTATGGTCTGTGTTTATGTTTTCCCCTGTCAATGATGGGAGTCTAGATTCTCTCCCATTTGCGACCTGTGTAATGCTACCATTGTTTCATTATGAGATTGGGGCTATTTTTCTTCCCCTGGTTTTGGGTTGTTGTGCGTGAAATTATCTTTTGGGTCGCTACTGAGTTTTTTTGGCCACGATAGGGCCAAGAACAACTCTGAATCGCCTTGTTTGGCTTGAGCTGCGTTCACCATTTTGGGTTGTCACCCTGTTTCCTTTGGTTTTCTTCACAGAGCCGTGAACTGATTGTTTCACTGTGGGTATGCAGTGGTTGGTCTTCGGACTATGTGGAGGGACAGGCATTCTTGATAAACCTAGGTTTGGGAGCCACACAGAGAGATTTAGATGCCTTGCTTTCTTCTCCACAACCCCGGAAGAGCACTAGCAAGGGAAGTCAAGGCCTGAGGGACTATGAAGCAGAGAAGGGACTGATTCCTGGTGTTAGGTGTGTGTGGGTGTCTTAGAATTCAGACTAGATCTAGTGTAGGCGTCCTTGGCTCTTCCATGAGTGCACCAGTTTAGCATTCAGCCTTTCCTAGCTCCTTGACATCCTGATAAACCCAAGTGTGTTGACTTGGTTGTATTGTGTATCCATGGCTATGTGTAAGCCTGCTTAGTCCCTTATTCCTTGGGGAATCATGCCCAGCTTGGGGGTGGTAGTGCTGCTGAGAGATTGATGAGCACGCTGGCCTATGGTTGGGTGGAACATTGTAGCAACATAGCTGGTTGTGGGACGAATTCTTGATAAGATAAGTATTCTTGTCTACTTTACTTCTACAATCATATTTGACGTTTAATGAATGATGTTGAACATGTTGAATGCTTAAATGAATGTATGTTTGCTTCTGATGTGTATGTAAATGATTATGCATATTAGCATGTTTTATGTTCAATCATTTCGAGTTTATGTGTGTCCATGCTCATGGGGCTAGTTGCCCAGAGGTTTTCGATGGTTCGGTAGCGTCCTCTTCATCGGTAAGAGGGTCGGGGACGTTACAGTTAAATGGTACATGATGTGTTTTAAACTTTAAAGTGATTTTTTTTTCCTAGGGGAATCATCAATTGAGACAGGGATAGTACTTGTGTGATGTATTCTAAAGTATATTTAATATAAAATTTACATTTAAATATATGTAATATTATTGTATGTATTTTTGGGTTATACTTATATTATTGGAAGAAAAAAAACAATACAAAGATTAATTGTTCTTCACAATGAGGAAGAAACTACCTCAAAATGATAAATTGTAAAATTGAACTTCAAGTATCTCATCTCCTCCCAAAAAAGTCAAAACACAAGAAATTTCAAAAACCGATACAAAGGAAACATAAAATAAAATAAAGATAACTTCCTCAAGTTCATATCAGGATCCAAGACACTTAGAATAAAAGATTTTTCCTTCTTCAAGATCCAAAGCTTTTTTAGAAATCAAATCAGCATCAACATTTATGCGTAAACATGTTGAGCCTCCAACATTTCAAATTTTGAGTTTAAGCATCTAATATTTTTCATAAAATTTACCAAAGAGGCATTCTACAAATTGAATCTATAAGAAAACCAATCAACAATAGTTTCAGTCCCCCAATATTTGTAATGTGTTTACCTATTGAAATATGGCAAAGAACAAAAGTCACCACAATGTCAAAACTTCAACTATATCTAATTAGTACCAGAGCCAAAGTTCATTTTAACTTTGAAAATAATTGAGTTTGTGATATTCAAAACCACACAAACATCACACTTGTTCCCATCACATTGGGATGCCCCATCAAAGAACCTAACAAATATCCTATTATTCAATATAGGATATCTAGGAACCCTTCCAACATCCACAAAATCTTTGTTAATTTCCTTAATATGACTTAAAATTTTGTTACAAACTTTTACCTAAGATTTATGTTTCCCTTCAAAAAGTTATATATTTCCTATGTTTCCAAATCTAAGAACAAATAAAACTTGCAAGCTCCTTCACCAATACATATGATCAAATTTGCGACGGTTTTTCATTGATATTTCCACGTTTGTTCGTCTCAATTGCGACAATAACGGTCGCGATGTTTCATGGCACTTATTTTGTCTCTATAACGACGAACTTTATAAGCCGTCGATATAGAGATGAAAACTGGTCACCACGTGTATTCTATACGATGGCCTTGAAATTGATTTTTTTAATTCATTTTCTACGTTTCATCACTATATTGAAAAACTTGTCGTCCCTATAATGACAAAAATATGGCCAAAAACTGCTAGGAAAAATTTTGTTTCCACGAAAAACCATGGAACACTTTCGACGAATGTTTGTCTCTCTATCAGCGAAGTTTGGAATTTGAACAGAAATTTCTTCCACGCAAAACCATGGAAAACCAATCTCTATCGATGAAATATGCAAGTTGAACGATAATGTTTCCATGAAACTACGTCTCTACAGCGACTGTATTCATGGAAAGCCATCTAGGGTTTTGATGGTTTTGTAATACCAGCAACGAAAGTTCGTCTATATTGCGACGAAACCTGGAGGTTTCAAAACAAATATAAACCGTGGAAAGGTACATTCCTTTCCATGATTTTGGATCTTCAATAAGTGTTTGTGATTGAGTAGTCTTGTGGAATTTTTGTGTCTATGGACAAGTGAATCCACGGATACACTTCAAAAATCAGCAGTCGATAAATCAATAACTTGGATAACTTATCCCATTCAATTATTTCTAGTGGCATGATTATATGCCTAGATTAAATTTTGTAAGCACTTATTCAAAACATAGCATCTATTATATATTGGTCTGATGTACACATTTCCATGTCGGTTTCTAATTACTTGCAATAATTCTATACTTATTCATCACAACCAAATAGGGTCCTTACAAAATGGTCTTATTCACACCCTCTGTGCATATTAAAATTGTATGGTTTCATCTAGGTCCAATGTGCATCCTATGAACTTCCAAAGTTTTTATTAGGAAAACAAAAAGGTGATAGAAAATAACAACGACAAAAAGAAAAACCAAGCATAAAATAACAGAAACTAAAAATTACAACAAGTCTCTCTACCACCATTCAAGTGGGATATATCATAGATGTTGTAGGTATTACAATGTTATCTACAATGGAAAGTGTTAACACCATATCTGTCCTGTAAAGGCAGTAGGTTCTAGGCTCTAGCTTCTATTGAGATGCATTATTTGCAATTACAATATCTAGTTCCAGAAGAAAATGTTAAATGAATTGATACGATCAATGGACTAGGTTATGCTACAAGGGATTTTAGTAGTGAAGAATCAGGGTTTGGGAATTTATTAGTGTATATGTGAAAATATTCTCAAAGTTGAGACTCTGAATTAATAAATTAAATGTTGCTACAAACTTGCAAATGGTATGTCTTTTCCAACCAGCAACCAAGATTTGTGACATCAGAATGTTTTAACCTTTACTTAGATTTGAAATAAGGTACACATGAGGCTTAAACTAGGGAATATGAAGGGATTTCACCTATTAATATGAAGTTTTAAACCCTACAAATCAACCTTTTAATTCTATTTTAGACCAGATTTAATCAGCGCTACAGAGCAGATTTCCAGAAGGTAATTCCCAACCATAAACTAGGGAAAACCTACCATGTGATTTGATGTTTTAGGGATGAGTTTAATACATGTAAATGACAAAAAAATTCAGATCTTATAAAACAGAAAATGAAAGATGAATTAAGATTTAAAATGGCATAAAATCTATGATTAGTGCCTAACAAATCCAAGTTAGGTGGATGGGGTTAGTTGAGGATCTCATGGAGGCTTTAGTGATTAAAGAGTAGATAGGGCTGAATGGTTCAAACCCAATCTGCTCCTTAATAACTAGATCTACTTTAGAAATATTCAATAGGAAAATCCTAAGCTAGACATTAGATATTTGTAGCTTTAGAGATGGAGGATAAAGGATAATTGGTCTTACTAGGTTTTAAAACTCGAGACTCCTCTTCCCCATGAGAAGGTTGGAAGAAGATTGGATGACAAGAAAAGAACCTCCATTTCCACCCAAAAAAGGCTTCTTGTGCAATATTTTGGTTTGGTATAAAATAAACGAGAACAAAAAATTCCAAGATTTTGGTAGAAAATGAAAAATAAAACACAATTTTGAATAGTAATTTAAAGAAGCGATGAAGAAATGGAGCCAAAAGCTGAAAACAAACAGTTATGATAGAGGGAAAGTGGTTAAAAAACAGAGGTGGGCAATGCACAGAGAGAACATAAGAGTGCTAAAAGAAGGGAATGGTACAACAAGAACACAACAAAGACAGTTAAGTCTGATATTTTTATGTTTCTATACAAACATTGGATAGGAAGCATGATGAAGAGGCTAGAAATGAAAATAGCAAAGTTATATTATATGAACGACAGGTACAAGTAAGTCATATAAGATATTAATGCCTAGGGAGACTGTAGGCAATGCAAGCACCCTTACCTTATCAATTGCCTTTCGCCAAGTCCATTGGCCCATACCGCTTGCAAAGAGTTGTCCTAATAAACAGAAAACCACTATTTTGGCTGGCAATTAAATTTATAAATTAAATAAATAATCCATTCCTAGACCTATACACAAGTGGTCATTTTGCTAGGCATGGAAAATATCAAAATACTCTATGAAATAAAAAATTGGCATACAATTAAATCAGCTAATGTTGTCTGGAAAGTGTGTTCTTGGGGTAATTCCAACAAGAGATGTGGTTCTAGAGTCACATTCCACATGTCTTGTGAAGGAAATCAACAATCAATCTATCCAACACACATTTTCCACCAGAATATCAACTCGCATTTAAATGCTATATTACAATACCGTTGCCTCACGGATGTGGAAACTTGTGCTTGTATTCGACAAGATTTCTTTAACAATTGTATTAAAACAAAAACAACACACAAATTTTAAAGTTTAAGACAGAAATATATTAAATACACATATAAATAGGTTTTTACTGGAAATGTGTGGACACTATTAATACCACCATCCTATCAAACCAATGTTGTAAAAACCAGCCGAGTCCGAGTCCGAGTTGGCCGATTTGGTCGAGTTGACCCCTAGCCAAGCTGACTCGGCCTACAACTCGGCTCGAGTGGCCGATTTTATACTTAGTCGGCCAAGTTTGGTCCAAGTCGGTCAAGTTAGGGTCCAAGTAGGTCGAGTCGGATGAGTTTACCGAGTTGCAACCCGAGTCAGCCGAGTCAGCTATGGAAGACACCCACAAGAATGCAGACTCCAAAATAACATGTTTATTTTTTATTTCTAAGATTTTTCTTATTCTAACCATAACTTGATGCCATAAGATGACCCCCTTCCCCTCTATTTTCCCCACACTTATGTTGTAATATGTTTGTGAGCATTTGGAATTATTGTTGTTTGGATTCATGGAGGCTTGGAGGAGCATCCAACAGTGAAGAACAATCAACATGATTAGAGGAGTTGGACTCTTGGAGACCAGTTTTCTGTTACCTAGATGTATGTTAGCTTTGATCTAGCCATTGTTTCTTTTTTTCCCATTAAATTAACAGAATGCACTTTGAGGAGATCATGTAATGCTTTTGTAGCGCACATATAAATGCATTTTTGTTGACTTTTAAAAAATCTAAAGAAACATTTTAGGGGTGTAAGTTCAAGGATGAACCTGGAGAGCTATGAGCATGGGCTTGTTGTGAGAATAATTGCATATGATGTTTCCATCTTTATTCATTATCCCATTGCATATTCCACATAGACTTGGGGACCCCATTGGATCTTTCTTGACCCCTTTCCTATTATTTATTTCTCAGCTTTTCTCCTCACAGTCCTTACAAACTCGGTGACCGACATATTTTCAATGGCATCCTCCAACTGCAAAGTTAAACATAGTTATTGGATTCGTCCCTAGGCCTAACCGCACCCAAATCAGATTCTTGAATTCTTCATCGGATTATTCCACCTAGTTTTAACTAATATAAAGTTGTTTACAAGGATAATTAAGGTTAATTAGGGTTAGGGTTCTTAATCCCTGATTCCTGATTTTGGGATGAGTGCCGAGTCCATATTGGATTCTTTGGCCGATTCTGATCGCACCCATGGTTCGTGTAACCTTGGAGTTGAATTTAAACCATTAAGAAGCAAAACCTTGAAAATGAATTTCTTCCGCTCAGGTTTAGGCTTGGGTTTCTTCTTAGGAAGCACTCCAAGGTAGCCCTCATTACTGCTTCTTCTCCTCCTGGTAGAAGATTATGCAATCTTGGACACAAGAAATGACAAACTGTAGAGGGAATATTGTGTTCTTCTATCACAATGCTTTCCTACACTTAGAATTTGCAACTGCAGAGTTAAACATAGTTATCGGATTCAACCCTAGGCCTAACTGCACCCGAATCGGATTCTCAGATTCTTCCACCTCATTTTGACTAATAGAAAGTTGTTTACATAGGATAATTAAGGTTAATTAGGGTTAGGTTTCTGAATCCCCAATTCCTGATTTTGGGATGAGTGCCAAATCTGTATCAGATTCTTTGGCCAATTTCGATCGCACCCACGATTCGTGTAAACTTGGAGTTAAATTCAAACCATTAAGAAGAAGACATACTAAGTTAATTTAGTGCTTATAGATGCAAATGTAAATGATATCAATTCAATGTATTCAATTCAATATATATGGAATCAGTAGCAAGGTCATCTAGTAGCACTTTAGCATACAAGAGATCATTAGCCGTGTAACCATATACAATTCAATTACAGTATTTAACCAACCAATAGCCTTCCATTCAAGTATGAGGACTCATATAAAATATAGGAGCAATACTACAGTATGACAGTTCTAATTATGACAATTTTACAGCAGCAGAAGAAGACATACTAAGTTGATTTAGTGCTTATAGATGCAAATGTAAATGATATCAAGTTAATGTATTCAATTCAAGATATATGGAATTAGTAGTAAGGTCATCCAGTAGCACTTTAGCATACAAGAGATCATAAGCTATGTAACCATATACAATTCAATTATAGTATTTAACCAACTAGTAACCTTCCATTCAAGTATGATGACTCATATAAATATAGGAGTAATAATACAGTATGACAGTTCTAATTATGACAATTTTATAGCAGCAGTAAAGGTTACAAATGTAAGGTGGATAATGGTTTTAGTTTTGCATTCAATGTAAACCACACCACTCCAAACCTTGAACACTATTCTTAGCAATATAGGATAGCCACCAAATGTATGTTCCATACTTGTAGCTATGAAAATAATTCAAATTTCCAGACTTTATTTACCTCCCTTAAACAACATCACCATCCAACTAATATTTAACCTTTGATTTAGTTCGGTGTTTACTATGGTTGCAGATAGGGAGGGTTGTCAAAGTTTGACAGTTTGTAGTTTATTGCATACTGTAGGCAGCAGGTGGAAGTGTGTTGATATAGGGTTGTTACAATCTTGTTTTCGAAATGGTTGCTGAAATGGTAACAACCAACATAGATTCCTCTCAAATAGAATACCTGGTGGCCCTTTAAAGAAAAAACATGACATGGAGTTATCTTGGAACCTAAGAGAACTAGGTTTTTGAGACCATAGAGCACCATTTATTGTATTATAATTAACACAATAGCCACTTACATACCTATTAAAAACATTCACAATCTAGCTTTGAATTGTCAATTGATGGGAATTTTGACATGATGCCCAAAAGGAATGAACAAAACTAGAAACAAACCCACATTTTGTAGACATGCCAACTAGATAAATACACCACTCCAAACCTTGAACTCTATTCTTAACAATATAGGACAGCCACCAAATGTATGTTCCATACTTGTAGCTATGCAAATAATTTAAATTTCCAAACTTTATTTATCTCTCTTAAACAATATCCCCATCCAACTAATATTTAACCTTTGATTCAGTTCAGTGTTTACTATGGTTGCAGGTAGGGAGGGTTGTCAAAGTTTGACAATTTGTAGTTTATTGCATACTGTAGGCAACAAGTGGAAGTGTGTTGATATAGGGTTGTTACATTCTTGTTTTCGAAATGGTTGCTGAAATGGTAAAAACCAACATAGATTCCTCTCAAATAGAATACCTGGTGGCCCTTTAAAGAAAAAACACGGCATGGATTTATCTTGGAACCTAAGAGAATTAGGTTTTTGAGTCCATATAGAATCATTTATTGTATTATAATTAACACAATAGCCACTTACATACCTTATTAAAAACATTCACAGTCTAGCTTTGAACTGTCAATTGATGGGAATTTTGACATGATGCCCAAAAGGAATGAACAAAACTAGAAACAAACCCACATTTTGTAGACATGCCAACTAGATAAATACCCACAAAATTATATGAATCAAATCCATATTTTATGGTGAAGATATGAACTTGATTACCTTGATCATAAGTCATGATGTTTGCACAAATCAGAAGCACCGTCGAGAAAGTAAAATCATTCGGCCTCATCCCCATAATTAACGCTTTCCAAGGCATCTTGAGAGCCTCTTCATCTTTTCCATTCAGAGCATACCCTTCAATCATATAGCTCATAGTGATCAATTACCCCCCAAAGGTGAAATGACAACAAGCAAACACAGGCATGGCAGCATTAAAATATCTCATTCCCTTCTTCCTTTTCCTTGATAACTATTGGTTTTATTTCTCACATTCAATTTCCCAAGTTCTCCTGGACATCTCATGATTCATAAATGCAAGGATATTTGAGCCATTTCATCTCCACACATCCACAACAATGAAAAAAACCATGAATAAAATAAAAACACAATAGTTAATCAAGAAAAACATAGAAGGAAATGAACAAGAAGGTATAAACATTGTTGCCATTCTGGAGGTGGGGCAGGTGGTTCTAGAAGCATGGGATCACATGCGAAGGGAGTGGATGATGCACTTTTAGTAAAAGTACTTCACCCTTCCTTCTTGTAAAAAAAACATCATATCCTGTTCCAGATCCTTCAGTGAAAGTTCAAAATCGAAAACCCCCAAATGGGAGCCGGAGTAGATCCTGCATGAGTGTTTTTG
The DNA here is from genome assembly GCA_001517045.1 of Pseudotsuga menziesii. Lineage (NCBI taxonomy): Eukaryota > Viridiplantae > Streptophyta > Pinopsida > Pinales > Pinaceae > Pseudotsuga > Pseudotsuga menziesii. The sequence goes on from LPNX010866637.1 coordinate 121,326, forward strand.
AATGCTAATGAGCTAGTGCGCGGGTGTTTTCGAATTCTAAGCTTTTTTGTTTGTTTATTTTCATATTTTATATTTTGTTTTTTGTTTTTTTTTTTTTTGCATATTTATCTTTTTTTTAGTTTATTTTGGGTTTTTTTTATTTGCACATTTTATATTTTGTTTTTTTTTTTTTTGCATATTTATCTTTTTTTTAGTTTATTTTGGGTTTTTTTTATTTGCACATTTTATATTTTGTTGCATTTTAAATTAATTATAATTAAACAACTCTATGTTTTTAATTTAGTGTAGTTTAATTTAATTTAACTATGATTTTGTCATAATTTGTATTGGTTGCCTTGCTTATAGTGAGATCCTATACATAAGTCCCTTCAAGGACGAACACGGTGATGATGACGATGATCATGATGATCATGATGACAATGAAGACAATGAAGATGATGGTGATGACAAAAACAACAATGATGATCATCATCATCATTATCCTCATCATCATCCTTGTCATCGTCATCACCATCATCGTTGTCTTCTTCATCAATATCATCATCATCATCCTTGTCATCGTCATCACCATCATCATCATTGTCTTCATCAATATCATCATCATCTTCTTCATAATCATCGTCGTCGTCGTCGTCATCATCGTCATTAATATCTTCTTCATCATCATCATATTCCTTATCATCATCATCATAATCATCATCTTCATCATCAACGTCTTCGTTATCACCATCATCATCTTGATCATCATCATCATCATCATATCCATCGCCATCCTCATCAGCATATTCATCTTCATCATCATATTCATCATCGTCATCCAATTCATCAGCATCTCCATTATCATCATCATCATCATCATCATCATCATCATCATTTTCATTATCAGTGTCATCATCTTCATCATATTCGTCATCGTCATCTTCATCATCTCAATTTTAGGGGGAGCTCAGTGAATGAAGACGTCTACATGATAGGGGGAGCATCCAGTTGAGTGAAAAATTAAGGATTTCTCCTAACATCGTCATCATCATCATCATCATCATCATCCTAATCATCATCATGATAATCATGATCATCATCTTCATCATCCTCATCATCATCCTCACCGTCATCCTCATCATCACCCTCATCATCATCTTCATCATCTTCATCACCACCACCATCATCATCGTCATCATCTTCATCATCGTCATCATCAACAACAACATCTCCATCATCATCATCATCATCATCATCATCATCAACATCATCATCATCATCATGCTCATCCTCGTCCTCGTCCTCATCCTCATCCTCATCATCATGATCTTCATCATCATCATCCTAGTCATCGTCGTCGTCATCGTTATCATCATCATCATCATCATCATCGCCATCATCATCATCATCGTCGTTGTCGTCGTCGTCGTCATCGTCATCATCGTTGTCGTCATCGACGTCGTCATCATCATCATCATCACCATTATCATCATCATCATCGTCATCATCGTTGTTGTTGTCATCATCGTCATCATCGTTATCATCATCATCATCATCATCATCATCGTCATCGTCATCGCCCTCTTCCTAATCAACATCTTCATCATCATCATCATCATCATTTTCATCATCGCCCTCTTCATCATCTTCATCATCTTCATCACCACCACCATCATCATCATCATGTTCATCATCTTCATCACCATCATCATCATCATCTTCATCATCATCATCAACAACAACAACAACATATTCATCATCATCATCATCATCCTCATCATGCTCATGCTCATCCTCATCCTCATCATGCTCATCCTCATCCTCGTCTTCATCATCATCATCGTCATCGTCATCATCCTCATCATCCTCATCCTCATCTTCATCATCATCATCATCATCATCATCATCCTCATCATGGTGATGAAGATGAAGATGAAGATGAAGATGGTGATGATGAAGATGGTGATGTTGATGATGATGATGATGACGGTGATGATGATGAATTTGAAGGTGATGATGATGAAGATGACGATGATGATGATGATGATGACGATGATGATGAATATGAATATGAAGATGATGATGATGATCAAGATCATGATCTTGATGATGATGATGATGATGATGATGATGATGATCACGATGAAGATGATGATGACAACGAAGACGATGATAATGATGAAGATGATGATGATGATGATGATGATGACAATGAAGACAATGACATTGATGGTGATGACGATGATGATGATGATGATGGCGATGATAATGATAATGATGAAGATGATGATGAAGACGATGATGATCATTATGATGATGATGATGAAGATGAAGATGATGATGATGTCGACGATGATGAATATGTTGATCTTGATGATGATGATGGTGGTGATGATGACGATGACAATGAAGATGACGATGATGAAGATGGTGATGTTGATGATGATGATGACGATGGTGACAATGATGACGACAAAGATGATGATGATGGAGATGATGATGATGATGATGGAGATGATGATGAAGATGGTGATGATGATGATGATGATGATGATGGTGATGATGATCACAATGAAGATGATGATAGGTATCCATATTGGTAGCATAGGTTATAAATGATATTCAACATAACTGAAAAATTCTAGGTAGCCAGAGTTTGTAGTGGAGGTTTTCTTTTCCAATGCTTTACGATATATATAATTTGCACTGGTACATGTGTTTTATAATATATGCAGTGATGCATATAATAAAATAATATGTATTGGTGTGTATTCATTATTTTCAATGCACCAGTGCATATATTGTAACAGTGTTGCACCAATGCATACATTGTTTGATATAGGCACCAGTAAGTATAACATTAAAAATCAACGACGCATACTTTTTATTGTAAGTGAATCAGAGCATATTTTTTATTATACATGAATGGATGCATATAAAATGCATAAAGTGAGATGGTGCATAAATGATATTAGAAACACATTGGTGCATATATCATGTAAAGAGAATCAATGTGTATATGTCCTAAAAAAATATCGGTTCATACATTATGTAAAAGAGCACTAATGGATAAAATACTTTGTTATCTTAATTCAAGGAAATGTAAAAGATACACCAACTAGTTGAAAGAATAGAATGTGTATGGTTCACTGATGAACTTTTCTACAAATCATATATTTTTAAAGTAATATTTATTTTTATTTTTAATTATTGTGCTTGGATAAGCACGTTGATTACACCTTTTTTCATAGTCACAATGTACATCATTCATATATTTAATCAATAACATAAAATTTTGTGACATTAGAGAATATGATAGATGAAGAACCCATTTTATTACATAAGAATAAGAAACCAAAAAATGGGACATCATACAAGTCCACGATAATCAAAATGTCATTTTTACATTATTACAATTATTGATAAATTACAATTATTTATATAATATATGATACAAGTTGAATGTGATTGTCATTGATTTCAAAGGAGTTCAATGAATGACAAAAGGATAACCAAAGACATGATGGTAGGGTAAACTTAGTGAGAGCTGTATATTCTTCTTCAAGGAGTTCATCTGAGAACGGGGGCCATGGTCAGATAGATATTTCAACAAACTATGGAATAGAAGGTTATGGCGGACATTTTATTCTTCTTATGAATTATGGTGGTCATTTTCATTAGGCAGCTGCTTTAGGGAAGTTTTTCAACACTTAGTCAAAATCCCCAAATTATCATACTGTTACCAGCTACTACCAATCCCCTACAATCAAAGTAAGGGAAATAGCATTTTCCATCTCCCCTCGCCTCTAATGTTGCTCTAAACTGAGCAAGCTTCCTTGCATTTTCATTCATAGTGAAAAATCCTTGTAGTGACAAGTAATTGTCTTACCTACACCATACCAAACGGTAACTTGTCAAATACATTAGATATAAGTATATTTCTAAATGAAGTATATTCTATACCAATTTCTATAAAGAAAAAACATGAAGACTGTGATGAATAGGATTGTCATTGATGACAACATTAATGACAATCATTTTGGAAAAATATGATAATTTGGTGAAAAATAGGAAAATGACCAAGTATCGGGAAATTAGTAAAAATTACCTTAGGGAAATGCATGCCATAATTAATAGGAGAATATAAGTTCCTGCACCACATGGGGGTCCTATATATTGTTGTTTTTCATACCTGACCATGTCTTCAGTTTGTCTTGAAAGTGCACAAGGGAGAAGTTATGGACTTCCCAAAACAGGGGTTTGTGCCAGAGCAAGCAAAAATGGCTAAGTAGCCTCAGAAAGATGCTGACCCTAAATTATGGGTTAGAGTAAATGCCCGCAGCACATGGGGGTCTTCACTAATACATAATATCAAAATTGTGATGGTTTTTCATTGCTATTTCCACGTTTTATCGTCTCAAGTGTGACAATAACGGTCGCTATGTTTCGTGGCACTTATTTCGTGGATCTAACAACGAACTTTACAAGTCCTCGATATAGAGACAAAAACTAGCCACCACGTGTCTTCTATACAGTGGCCACCACGTGTCTTCTATACAGTGGCCTTGAAATTGATTTTCAAGAATTCATTTTCTACATTTTGTCGCTCTACCGACAAATTTTTGTCACTATAATGACGAAAATATGGCCAAAAACTGCTAGACATAATCTAGTTTCCATGAAAACCATGGACTAGTTTCACGAATGTTTGTCTCTCTATCGACGAATTCTAGAATTTGAACAGAAATTTCTTCCACACAAAAACATGGAAAACCAATCTCTATCGATGAAATTTGCGATGGTGTTCTGTCGATATAGAGACGAAAAATGTGGCCAAAAACTGCTGGGAAAAATTTTGGTTCCACGCAAAATCATGAAATAGTTTTGACGAACATTTGTCTCTCTATCCACGAATTATGCAATTTGAACATAAATTTTTTTCATGCGAAACCGTGGAAAACCAATCTCTATCAACAAAATATGCAAGTTGAATGGTAATTTTTCCACGACACTGCATCGCTATAGATATGGTGATCGTGGAAAGCCACCCGAGGTTTCGACAGTTTTGTAATACCCGCGACGAAATTTTGTCGATATTGAGACAAAACGAGGAGGTTTAAAAAAAATTAAAAAACCGTGGAAAGGCACATTCCTTTCCACGGTTTTGGATCTTCAATAAGTGCTTGTGATTGATGTGCAGTCTCGTGGACCTTTTAATTCTGTTTTAGACCAGATTTAATCAGCGCTACAGAGCATATTTCTAGAAGGTAAGTCCGAGCCACAATCTAGGTCAAACCTACCATGTGATATGATGTTTTAGGGATGAGTTTAATACATTTAAATGACAAAAATTTTCATATCTTATAATTCAAAAAATGAAAGATTAATTAAGATTTAAACTAGCATAAAAGCTGTGATTAGTGCCTAACAAATCCAAGTTAGGAATATGGGGTCAATTGAGGATATCATGGAGGCTTTACTTATTAAAGAGTAGATAGGGTTGAATGGTTCAAACCTAATATACTCCTTAATAAGTAAATCCACTATAGAAATATTCAATAGGAAAATCCTAAGCTAGACATTATATATTTGTCAAAAAAAAGCCACGAGGTGGCAATGTCACTGCAATTCCTAAAAATTATTACTACAAGACAAATGCTATAGAATGGAAATATACCTCTATTTCAACCCCAACAAATCTCCCATGCCAAGCCGAGAAATCTATCATAATACACTTGTAATATAACTACAAATGGTAGCTTCAGAGATGGAGGATAGAGGATAATTTCTCTTACTAAGTTTTAAAACTCGAGACTCCTCTTCCCCATGAAAAGGTTGGAAGAATCTTGGATGATAGGAAAAGAACCTCCATTTCCACCCAAAAAATGCTTCTTGTGCAATATTTTGGTTTGGTAGAAAATAAACAGGAACAAAAACTTCCAAGCTTTTGGTAGAAAATGAAAAATAAAACACAATTTTGAATAGTAATTTAAAGAAACAATGAAGAAATGGAGCCAAAACCTAAAAACAAACAGTTCTGATAGAGGGAAAGTCACTTAAAAAATAGAGGTGGGCAATGCACAGAGAGAACATAACAGTGATAAAAGTAGGGAATGGTAAAGCAAGAACACAACATAGACAGTTAAATCTGATATTCTTATGTTTCTATACAAACATTGGATAGGAAGCATGATGAAGAGGCTAGACATGAAAATAGAAAATTTATATTATACGACAAAGTACAAGCAAGTCATATAAAATATTAATGCCTAGGGAGAATGTAGGCAATGCAAGAACCCTTACCTTATCAATCACCTTTCGCCAGGTCCATTGGCCCATACTGCTTGCAAAGAGTTGTCCTAATAAACAGAAAACCATTGTGTTTGCTGGCAATTAAATTTATAAATTAAATAAATAAGCCATTCCTCAACCTATACACAAGTGATCATTTTTCTAGGCATGGAAAATATCAAAATACTCTATGAAATCAAAAATGGGCATACAATTAAATCAGCTAATGGTGTCTGGAAAATGTGTTCTTGGGGTAATTTTACCAAGAGATGTGGTTCTGGAGTCACATTCCACATGTCCTGGAAAGGAAATCAACAATCAATTTATCCAGCACACATTTTCCACCAGAATATCAACTCGCATTTAAATTCTATATTACATTACCATTACCTCACTGATGTGGAAACTTGTGTTTGTATTCGAAAAGATTTCTTTAACCATTGTATTAAAATGAAAAAAACAAACAAATTTTAAAGTTTAAGACAGAGATATATTAAATACACATATAAATAGGTTTTTACTGGAAATGTGTGGACACTGTTAATACCACCATCATGTCAAACAATATAAAACAAAAAATAGAGGAAAGAGTCATGTTGTCTTACTATATGAATAAAATGTCACTAAATAATCCGGAATGCTTTTTTAGCGCACATATTAATACATTTTTTTACTTATAAAAAAAACTAAAGAAATAGTTTAGGGTAGGAAGTTCAGGGATGAACCTGCAGAGCTACGAGCATGGGCTTGTTGTGAGAATCATTGCATATGATGTTTCCATCATTATTCGTTCTCCCATTGCATCTTCCACATAGACTTCGGGACCGCGGTGGATATTTCTTGACCCCTTTTCTATTATTTATTTCTCAGCTTTTCTCCTAATAGTCCTTACAAATGCGGTTGTTACAAGGGTTAATAGCAACACAACCAAATTTCAGAAACATGCACACTATTAAAATTTTCAATGACAAGCATCCAATATAACAGAGAAAGGTATTACCCAATTATAATTTATTATCAAGAGACAATTGAAGATGATATCCATTGACCAAGCATCAAGTATCAAATACATCCAATCAACCATCCATAAGCATCAAATAAGAGTACTAAACAATAGTATTAGAATTCTCTTCACAACTTCTTGTTTTTTACCACAATTAAATATTTTGGTTTGTTGTTATGAAGGAATTTATATTAGTAAGCAACTCCATTCGAGATGTATGAATTTGTAGGAATATTTGTGTATGCTAACCTTGTATGGTTCAGTTGATAGAAGAGGAGGAGTTGGAGCTTATGGAAAATGAAAAAAATAAGGATGGTGGAACACACCCGATCCTTTTGTAGATGCAGCTATCAATAATGATGTAAATGGTCATGTTTCCCCTATTGGATCTACATCTCCTGTATTTGATCACTCACAAGTAGAACTCACTAAGGTTGGTTTCTCTCTCAACATCTTTTTTGTTTGACTATAATATTCCTTGGTCTGTCCTTTGTTGGTAATCTCTATATTCTTCCTATTACTTCACATTTCCCTTTACAATGAGTATTACCTTGCTTCCAGTTTGAAATTTAATATTAGCTTTGAAAAAGGGTTTATTGAATTCTAGTCAAATAATAGATATGGAAGTTCACAGCAGTGGCACAAATTTAATTGCAATGAAGTTAAATCAATTCCATTTACAGTTGTGGACCTAATTTACATGATACTGGGAAACAGGTATGTGCTTCCAAAACTAAAACACACTGGAAATGGGACCACTCATTTATAAATAGCACATTATATTGGAACTTTGAAACAAAGGATTATGAATAAATGAGCAAGAACATTTAAATGACAAGAAAAGTTCCACCGTCGCTTATATTGGGATCCTCACCATTAGTATCACCCTCTTCCTTTAGCTCTGCCTCAATCCTCCAGGGACATCGATTAACACCATTCAATTTTGATGAAACTACATAATGCAAGCCTTAAAATATCATAGAAAAAGCTAATGGGAAAGAAAGGATTTTGGCTTGAGTGAAGGGTACATTTTTTCTAAGGCCATGATAGAGGAATTCAACAATCAATGGCACCAACATCAGGTTACATAAAGGGCCTGGTGCTCTTGATTAAATGCCAATCCCATTCCTTGATACATGATAGAATCCAATCAAACGACTATAATCTTTCCAATCCAGAAATCTTTTAAAACTATTAAGTCTGTTGGATTTTGAATGGAGTATGAAATTCTACTTTCTCCCTATGAAGTCTGAAGAGGTTGAAAACTTTCTCAAACATACTGGAAAAGTTAGTGGTAATATTAAAAATTTAAGTAAAAGGATAGAAAAGGAATGATAGAGGAAATGTCAACTTTTACCAGGATTTTTGGTCAAGTCTATTAAAAAACTGAGTCAAACCGAGTCAAAATAGGTGGATGTAGAGAAGAAAACATGTTGTATGGACATTGGTATGGCATGGAAATTATTTTATAGCTGTAGAAACATGTTTCCATTGGACCTATCTTTATGGATGGTAGTGGTAACTGGTAACACATTTCTAATCTCTACCACACATTTTTGTACCAAAATTTTCATGGCACAGCACCTATTCTGGTCTTTCCGGCAACTTAGCCATGGACTCTAGTACCATGGAAAATGCATTTGGTTGTAGGGAACCTTCTTTCTATTTAATTACAAGGACAAACAACTATATCTTCTACACAATTGTATTAGAGACCAGTGCCTTCCAAACAATCACTTCTATGAATGAAGAAGACATACTAAGTTGATTTGGTGCTTATAGATGCAAATGTAAATGATATCAAGTCAATGTATTCAATTCAAGATATATTGAATTAGTAACAAGGTAATCCAGTAGCACTTTAGCATAGAAGATATTATTAGCCATGTAACCATATACAATTCAATTAAAGTGTTTAACCAACTAATAACCTTCCATTCAAGTATGAGGACTCATATAAATATAGCAACAATAGTACAATATGAAAGTTTGAATTATGATAATTTTATAGCAGCAGTGAAGGTTACCAATGTAAGGTGTATAAGACTTTTAGTTGTGCATTCAATCTAAACCACACCACTCCAACCCTTGAACACTATTCTTAGCAATATAGGACATCCACCAAATGTATGTTCCAAACTTGTAGCTATGCAAATAATTTAAATTTTCAGACTTTATTTACCTCTCTTAAGCAATATCACCATCCAACTAATAGTTAACCTTTAATTCAATTCGATGTTTACTATGGTTGCAGGTAGGGAGGGCTGTCAAAGTTTGACAGTTTGTAGTTTATTGTAGACTGTAGGTAGCATGTGGAATTGTGTAAATATAGGGTTTTTATAGCCTTGTTTTCAAAATGGTTGCTGAAATGGTAACAACCAACATAGATTCCTCTCAAATAGAATACCTCGTGGCCCTTTAAATAAAAAACATGGCATGGAGTTATCATGGCACCTAAGAGAATTGGGTTTTCGAGTCCACATAGCACTAGTTCTTCTATTGAAATTAATACAATAGCTACTTACATATCTTATTAAAACATTCATAGTCTATCTTTGAACTGCCAATTCATGGGAATTTTAACATGATGCCCAAAAGGAATGAACAAAACTAGAAACAAACCCACATTTTGCAGACATGCCAACTAGATAAATACCCACAAAATCATATGAATCAAATCCATATTTTCTAGTGAGGATATGAACTTGCTTACCCTAATCATAAGCCGTGATGTTTGTACAAATCAGAAGCATCGTCGAGAAAGTAAAATCATTCTGCCTCATCCCCATCATCAACGCTTGCCAACGCATCTTGAGAGCCTCTTCATCTTTCCCATTCAGAGCATACCCTACAATCATATAGCTCCACAAAACCACCAAATTCCATTCAAGCATATTGTCAAAATATCTCACAACAAGCAAACAGAGGCATGGCAGCATTAAAATATCTCATTTCCTTCCTCCTTTTCCTCAATAATTGTTGGTTTTATTCTCACATTGAATTTCCCAAGTTCACCTGGATAGCTCGTGCTTCATGCTTGCAAGGATATTTGAGCCATTTCATCTACACCACATCCACAACAACGAAAAAAACCATGAATAAAATAAAAGCACAATAGGTAATCAAGAAAAACATAGAAGAAAACAAACCTGAAGGTCTAAACATTGCATTCTGGAGGTGGGGAAGATGGTTCTAGAAGCATGGGCTCACATGCAAAGGGAGTGGATGATGCACTAATAGGAAAAGTCCTTCGCCCATTCTTCCTGTAAAAAAAGAATCATAGACTGTTCCAAATCCTTCAATGAAAGTTCGAAATCGAAAAACCCAAAATGGGAGCCAGAGCAAATCCTGCGCGAGTCTCCATTTTTGAATGCTAATGAGCTAGTGCGCGGGTGTTTTTGAATTCTACGTGTTTTGTTTAATTATTTGCATATTGTATATTTTTGTTTTGTTTTGGTTTTTATTTTGCATATTTATCTTTTGTTTAGTTTATTTTCGGTTTTTTTATTTGCATATTTTATATTTTGTTGCATTTTAAATTAATTATAGTTAAACAACTCTATGTTTTTAATTTAGTGTAGTTTAATTTAATTTAATTTAATTTAACTAGGATTTTGTCATAATTTGTATTGGTTGCATTGCTTATAGTGAAATCCTATACATAAGTCCCTACAAGGACGAACACGATGATGATGACGATGACGATGATAATGATGATCATAATGACGATGAAAATGGAGAAGATGATGGTGATGATGAAAAAAACAACGAGGATCATCATCATCATCCTTGTCATCGTCATCACCATCATCTTCATTGTCTTCATAAATATCATCATCATCATCTTCATAATCATCGTCGTCGTCGTCGTCGTCGTTGTCATCGTCATCATGATCTTCTTCATCATCGTCATTTTCCTTATCATCATCATCGACATAATCGTCATATTCATTATCACCATCATCATCTTGGTCATCATCATCATATTCGTCTTCATCATCATCAACATCTTCATCTTCATCATCAACATCATCGTCATCCAATTCATCAGTATCTCCATTATCATGATCATCATCTTCATCATTGTCATCATCATCATTTTCATTATCATCATCATCATCATCATCATCATATTCGTCATCATCATCATCATCATCGCCATCTTCATCATCATCATCATATTCGTCATCATCATCATCATCATCTTCTTCTTCATCATCATAATTTTAGGGGGAGCTCAGTGAATGAAGACGTCTATATGATAGGGGGAGCAGCTAGTCGAGTGAAAAATTAAGGATTTCTCCTAACACCCATTCCAAGGACTAATCTGACAATTCAATATGCTCCGAGGAAGTAGTAAAAAAAAATACAACTTTTTGGGCCCTGTGAAGCCTCCTATTCTTAGATTTGTGCACATGAAGAATCAAGACTTATGGACCTATTCCGGTGTCTTAAAAGAGGAAGATCCAAACTGAGCAGTTTGGTAGTTCCATAAAGTGCATTCTTTATAGGAGTGAATAATCACTCATAGCCATTCTATTATAATGTTGGCGAAGCTCAAAACAATTTAGTGAAGACCAAGGTAAATATCTTATCATCACATCTTCATCATCATCATCATCATCTTCATCAGCATATTCATCATCATCACCATCACCATCATCATCATCATCATCATTATCATCATCATCATCATCATCATCATCATCTTCATCAGCATATTCATCATCATCACTGTCACCACCATCATCGTCTTCATCTTCATCATCATCATCATCATCATCATTATCATCATCATCATCATCCTCATCCTAATCATAATCATGATAATCATGATCATCATCTTCATCATCCTCATCGTAGACATCATCATCATCCTTATCATCTTCATCCTCATCATCATCGTCCTCATCATCGCCCTCATCATCATCATCATAATTGCTTTCATCGTCATCACCACCAACATCATTGATCATCATCATATTCTTCATTAGTATCATCATCATCATCATCACCATCATCATGGTCATCTCCCTCTTCCTAATCAACATCTACGGTCAATCCGTGGAAAGTGGTAGAGGCTGTGAAGATCTATGGCCAGAACAAGATGTTGGGTAGATCAATGGGTGAGAAGCATTCTGTGATTAGAAGTTTCTCACTCGTTCATATGAAAAACGGTTAGCAAAATGTCAAAGTTCTCAAGGTTGAGCGGTCCCGATGAAGGTAGTTTAGAGATCGACGTTTGATATTGATATCCCCAAATCAAGCTATGCAGGTTGATAGTGTTGATCTCCCCTATTATGTCTCCCCTCCTCACTCGCCTCACCTTTTGACTTGAGTCCTCTTCTTCTTCCTCCTCTTCCTTCTGTGGGATCTCTGATCTGCGCCCTGAGTGCCCTCAAAACAAAGAATGATCTCTGAAAGTCTCCGGACACATCAGAGACTAGCCATAATCCACCTAAAATTGGGGCTTTTGTTTGATCACTTTGAATTGAGCATCTGGGGAGGACATGACTCAATTCTAAAAATAGTTGTTGAATTTAGAGTTGATAAAAAAATTTGCTTCCTAAAAGCATTAGGTTTACATTCTGGGGTTTTTTTTAGGTAGGCGCAACCACACTTGACCAAAAGAGACCCCATCGAGTAGAATCAATCCTCCATTCAAAGGTCCTTCCAAATTCCAATGTCTTATTTTATCAACGACCTAATGACCGACTTTTTCACCGACTCGACATATTTGTCCCTTATATAAGTTCAATAAACTATTCTCCATGGACCGGGAGAGTAGAGACCACTTTATATATGTATGGAATTTCATTAGCTAGAATAATAATTATCATCTATCTTCACGTGTCTCTATATTTAGGGTGTTTGTTTTAATCACAACTTAGACTTCCTTATTATCTAGCTTAACATTTTTAGGGTTTGGGTTTGGTCTTAGTTATATAGTCAACATTATCAATTTCCTAATTTTCTCTTGAAATGTGTTGTTAAAGATATATTAATAAATATTTATCCGTTACTCAAATCGACTCATTGTATTGATGATGAACATTAATAAAGGTTCGTAATGTCAACATATCAAATGGAGTCTACAATTACCTTGGATGCCCCTCTCAAACCTATCAACCTGGAATTTAAGAGAAGAGATTGTAAATATGTTTTTCATCAAATAACATTTTTTAATCTGTAAGGTTCACAAAGAGATTATAGTATATAATAGTCCTTGTTTTCTGTCTAACCTTTTCACATAAATATAAGATGAAAATTTGAAAAGATAAGTGTGGAATCCTTCTCAAACTTATTCTCGTGTGAGATCCAAATATTAGTAAGATCCACATTGAAGTTTGAAGGATACTTTTTTCAATGTGTTTGAATAATAATTATATGCACCAAGTTTTGAAAAGAGAAATGAGAATCCATATCAATCCCTCTCATTTGACATCTAGATGTCAGTAGACTCAAGACTAAAGTTTGAAAGATAAATTTTCAAATCTTCTAATACTTAGGTTTATTGTGGTGAAGACGATGCTTAGGGATTAGGTGGAGTTTGAAATTGAATGGCTAGTTACTGATGAACTCTGTCCATATGGACAAACATATCAATTATATTTGTGATGGTATTTGTAACTTTTTTTTCCATTAACGGAAATGTGGACCCTAAAAAACTTATTTAGCTGGAAAGATAATAATACAATGCTTTTAATAGCATGTAGAAAAGTTCATTTCAAAACAAGTAAGGTAAAATGTCATGGAAAAGTTATTCTTCTAATTTTTTTACTTTTATGTTGTTTATTTAAACCATTGGTTATGGAAATGATAAAGTGTTCACAACAAGGATCAACAATTTTAAATCTCCCAGGGATGTACAATGTTACAAGTACAGTACTAGTTTTAGGTGGAGACGTTGTCACTGGACAAAGATCATATTTTTAGTTTTTGTTATTAATGTTAGGGATTTGATGCCTGATCTCTTTTGGCCTATAACATAGTAGTTCTAATAGTGGATCTCTTCTGAAAACAATTATAGACAGAAATAAGCTTTAGTACCCCATGAGCCTACTTTCACCCCTAATTTCATATTATGCATTCAAATAAGGTTGCAAGTAGTTCTCAACTACTCTAATCACTTTAGCATGATAGGAAACAAACATTTCCCTTCAAAAAATAAATAGGCCAAAGAACATGCAATAAAAAAAAACCATTACTCCTAATGGTTATGGCTATGTTCACATTAACAAAACAAGTGCATCAATATCTTTCTAAATGGCCTTTTTCCCAATCTCATCTTCCATGATAGTTACATGTTCTTCATTCTCAACCTGTATTTTAGTCTCTCCTCCTCTATACTAACTCTTGAGTAATCCCCATAAAAAGAATCTGGAAGTGATAAATCATATGTACATGGTTTACCTCACTAATTCCATGTAAATGTTGAATCACTTTGGATTTCTTCTTATTGTCATTTTTTTTCTATACAATGTTTTTAATAAATAATGAAATTTTTTTTAACACTTAAATTTTCAAATGAAAAGAATGATTTATTTTTAAATGTCAACATTGAAGGGTTCAATTTCTCACAACCCTTCAAAGTAAAATGATACTTGCCTTTCAAATTTGATCCTTGGAAACTCTGGAGCAGCGTTCAAAATTGAACCCTTCATTGCCCTTCCAAAGGGTTCTAGCCCTTCCCAGAAGTGTAAAGCTAAAATTGCCCTTCAAAAAAAATTTAAAATTTGAATTTTACCCTTCCAATAAAGAAGGGTATAATTTATATCAACATTTCAAAAGAAGAGAAACATTCGAAACTACACATTCATATAAATTTCTCAAGATGTTGAAATTGCTATGCTATAAAGTTCAACTCATCATTCAAAATATTGTAAATATGATAAATTATAATCACTTACTCACTCATGTCATGCACTCGGTGCTTAGTTGTTGAAGATGGCTAGTAATCATTAATGACTACAAGGAACTAGCCATCAAGACGTGACTCTGACTCCCGAGTCACTTGGGGCTGTAATCTAAAGTGTGACAATGTGTCACCAACTAGTAGTCTACTAATAGGCCTGAAATGAGCTCAAAAATTTGGGCCTACTACCTTATATGTGAAACTCTCTACCAATGTCCAATTTTTTTTCATCAAAATGAAACTCAAAAGTTTGGTTTGAAAAGTCCTCCTCTACAAGACTTCATTTCTTGCATGAATATCATGGACTCACGACAACTATAAAGAACACTCAATGTCATGGAAATACAAATAATGGCATGTAGCTAGGATCACAAACTATGCATAAATCGATTTATGCATTGCTATAGAGAGGTGTCATTGGCACACTATATGGAGAAACACTGATTATTAATAGAATTAAAAAAACAATTGTTGGCTCAAGAATAGTCTTCAGTTTGATGAGTGGCATGATCATGATGGAGCGTACAACCATCTCACTTTCCTCACTAGAGATTCTCTAAGGAGGAAGATGTCAACCTGCCAAAAGTGCCTCCAAGCCATATTTGCACTATTCCAGTACTGGAAAAACTGCCTAAGTGGCTTCACAAAAATGCCCGCCAGAGATTGTCCTGATGGTGATAAATTTATTTGAGGGTATGGGGTTTTTCTTTGATGAAGTGGATATCTTTCCATGTTCTTAGTTTTTGTTATGGTGACGACATGAGGAAAATAGCAATCTGCCAAAATAGAAGAAAAACTTTTTTGCATATTCAAAACTATGAAAAAATTAACTAAGTGTTAAGAACATGAGTTTGAGAGGTCAATTGGAAATGACCGCCAAGGGATGTCTTTGTTCAAGAAAATTCATCAAATGTAATGGATCCATTCTTTGGTAATTTTTCCATCTGCTCATGACTTTAGGTCTCCATAGGGTGTTCACACATGTGAAATAGGAGTCTGTTAAAATAGGAAGAAGTATGTTTTGATGCTCAAAAGAAGTTAAGAAGCTATTTTGATATGCCCTCCAGAGGCTCAGGTTGTCTCAGTAAATTCTAAGGGTGACATGTGTTAGTTTTTCAACATTTAAGCTAGCATTATGTTAATATCTTTTCACTGAGAGAATAGCAAGCACAGCAATCACATAAGCACATCACAAGAGACAAGAGACACAAAGATTTTTAGGAGGGGAAACCATAAATGGAGAAAACCCCTCAACTTCCTCTAA
>LPNX010866637.1:141281-157313 GCA_001517045.1 Pseudotsuga menziesii
TTTGGAAGACCTTAAACAGCTTTGCTTGCAATAATTAGTGCTCTGTAATGCACATGTGCAAGCCTTCTATGCCAAATCTCATTTGGCTCTACTATGTCATGGATCAAGGCTTGTTCTAGATATCCTTCAATTTGTACAAGCCTACTTCATGTTCTTCAATCACTACCACATCATCGATAGTATTTCCTTTTGGCCACATGATGACTTGACCATATATGAATGCAACCTGCATTCCAGAGTCTAGATTGTATGAAGATTCCCCACTACCTTTTATTGGATATTGGTAGTCATCTCTTAGTTTCACCTTGTGAGGTGATTCATGTTCTGACAATCTTACAAAGGATTCCTTGAATCCCGTCATATGTTTGGAAGCCCCACTGTCTATAATCTAATCATCACTTCCATGAGTAATGTTACCTATGAGAGCTGATATCAGAACATATTCATCCTTGCTTGAAGAATCTTCACTTTCATATCTGGATCTCTTTCTGGACGGTTCATCATCCTCTGCAGCATGAGCATGATGTCTTCTTTGGCCTTGACCAAGTTCTTCTTGGGAAAGGCTTCTAACCTCGTCTCCCTCTGAAACTGGAACCTCTATACTCATGTAGGTGTCCAATCCATTTTCTTCAGAGAGATCATATACTTCTAGGCTTGGAATTTGTCAACTTCCCCAACCTTGTCACCAAGCTGATGTGATATATCATATTGAAATGAGAACCTCAAATGGAAATAGCAAAGGATTAGATCTTACCGATTTGAGGTGTCCGTCCTTGTCCTGGAGTTCGTTGATCTAGGGTTTGTTGTAGAAACCCTAATTTTCAAAACTTGGAATATTTCATATCTTATTGGATAAACATATATATCTCTTCAAATGGAGCTGTCCAATGTACTCCTTTTCTGAAAACAATGGAGGGAAGCTCCCGGAACAGTAAGCCCTAATTTTCTGATTTCTTCTGCAGAAATTCTTGTTACTGTTTCTGTTATATCACGGAAATTACTTATCCTATGTGTCTGAAATTTCTCATTGAGTTAACCTCACATGTCCCTGATCCAACACCACAGGTTTCATCAGAATTGGTTTAACCATTTGGGATTTATGATCCTTTTCCCAAGGTGACCTGTTACAGGACTGTTCAGAACAGTGAAGTTGTATGGCTTTCCACGTGTCACTGGTTCATATTCTGAGTCTGATATTAGGACCACAGAAATTAAATTCTGTTACCTTTCTGTAAAATCTTTAGGAATTCCATTTGGACCTCTGTAGCCCAAGATATTTCAGATCTCCTCAGGTGTCCTGTTTATGGATGATTTATGGAAGAGGCTGGAACCCTAACTTGGAGAGATCATATCTCCAATAATATAGATAATATGAGGCTGATATTTGGATACATAATTCATCATGATTTTATATTCTTTCCTTGAAATTTTCAGCTTCTGATACTTCTCCAATATTGGAATATAGCGACTGTACCAAAACTTAGCAGTTTTAGTATTTAGGGTTTCTCTAGCTAGGGGTCAAACTAGGGTTTGACTTTCCCAGAAATTTACCCAACCAAATTTATTGATCTAGGTCTCTAAAATTTGTTTTTGATGAGGATAACAATCCTATTCTTGTCTCATTCAAAAATTCCTCTTCTGTAGAAAGCCCTAATTTCCACATCGAAACTGAAAATGCTTGAAATTGAATTCCGCATCGACAGAAAGATGCACCCTTCAATGGAGAGTCATCTTAGCATACTTTTGCTGAAAATATGTGGAGGAAGATCCACAAAATAGGAAGCCCTTGTTCCTGTAGCTGCACAATGTCTTCTTCTCAGGTAAGCTCTGATACCATGTTAGTTTTTCAACATTTAAGCTAGCATTATGTTAAGATCTTTTCACTGAGAGAATAACAAGCACAGCAATCACATAAGCACATCACAAGAGACAAGAGACACAAATATTTTTAGGAGGGGAAACCATAAATGGAGAAAACCCCTCAACTTCCTCTAAGATAGTATCACCACAAGATGTGATCCCAAAACAGTAAGATGACCTCCCAACACAACAGCAGCCTTATGTCTTCTGTCAAGCCAAAGTATTTCCTTCTCCAAAGGTGCGCCACACTTGAGAGAGCAAGTGATGTAATTCACAAGTTATAAATAGAGATACTCTCACTCTCTATTTATATTCTTCCGTTGACTTGAAATGCACTCAACCATGTAGGCTTAACTTACAATTACTTACTCGAGCCTACACCTTAATTAGTGTATAATAACCCAAGTGCCCCGAAACTGTGGGGACTTACCTAATGACTTGACATGACTTGATTACATTATTAATCCTCCTGATCGGAACATCGGGGCATAACCACATGACTCAAATACATAATAGAAACATCCCGGAATAAAAATCGGGTAACAATACATAAGATACATAGAAGAATACATTCCGAAGTTACATATACATCAACAACATGGTCTTGTTTCCTAGTGTACCGGCTATCCAGCCATACCTTTAGTTTTCTTAGTGATGTACATATGACAAAAATATGAGTCTCATGATGTGATGAGGTTGGAAAGACACATGATGGTGTCCTAATGTCTCATGATGTCTTTGTTACATTCTGATAGTGGTTTACAAGAGTATGATAATTTTGGGAATTTGACTAAGTGATGAAAAACTGCCCTAAAGCAGCGGCGTTATGAAAATGTACACAATAATTCACTAGAAGAAGAAAATGCCCGCCGAGGAGAGACAAAGAAGCTTTAGAGGATGAAAGTGGTCTTCATGGAATCACCATGTTGGCCTCTATCGATTGGGTGTCTCACACCTCTAATTGGATGAAAACAAAAATATCATCACGTTGACCTGGGGAAATCAGTTTGGTTGTGCTAAATGGGTGTACTACATCATCTGGTATAAATGGTTCAAGAGTTCGTGAAATTTGAAATCCCTCATGTTGACTTAGAGTTTTATAATTTTGTCCAAGTGGTAAATTTGTAGTTTAAAATGCTATTTTCAAATTCCCACCAGATGATGTGTGTGTGTCAATTAATTCATCAAATTATATGTATTTGTTCCTTTTTGAAGTGTTTATCCAGTCATGGTTTCATTTTTCCCTATGGAGGTCACATCAATGAAAAATTAAGCTTCCATGTTGAAAAAAAATCATGTTCACACAGCGTATGAGTTTGCCCGCACATAGCTTAAAAATATATAATAAAAAAAAAATTCATATGCCTTCACAAGCCAGAGATTTAAATAGAGATTGCTATGCCAGTTAATTAAAAAAAGATGAAATAAATAAGAGACATAAACATAACAGAGTTTATTATTTAATTAACATACATAAATTTAATTTATTTCAAACAGATTGATGCTTTCTTTCACATCCTACAAGCAGTCTCGTATTGATCACTGAAAACATTGGATTCTGAGATGAATTCTCTATAATGTTATCTTATATGCCGATAAATACAAAACTCCACCATACAAAAGAAAAATCATTAACTTTCGATAAATACATGTATACAATGATATGCCAACTAAAAATCATTTTTCATTATATGCCGATAAATACAAAACTCCATCATACAAATATTTTTTTTCATTAACTGTCGATAAATAGATATATACATTGATTTATACATGTCTAGCATGTTTTAGAGATGGCTGCAATCCATCCTCTTGAGCAGAAGACAAATCTGAATTTTCTCTTTTGCCTTTCGTAGAATACCGTAATTGTACTGGAGTTGGGCAAGGCACTTATTGCGATTTCTTTTCAAGCTCTTTAACTCTCTGTGAAACTTTTTTAAAATTTTCAAGCAAAAAAAATTTTTCCGCCATCAATTTGTTCAACATTTCCACATTTTTCTCATACTTCGTTGATTCATGTTCTTCCTTGACCTCCACTTTGTCTCTGGTATGTTTCAACTGGTTTTTAACTTCACTCAATTCATGTTTCATATTATGTATTTTTTTCTCCTACTCTTTTGCCCTCAACTTTGTCTCGTTGGGAAGGACAGGAATTGCACTTATCGCAACAGCTGGCCCTTTTAATTCCTTCTCCAAATCAGCAATTCTGGATTTAAGTGTTTGAATTTCCATATCACATCCCAAATGCTGAACTTTTCTACCTTCTAATAGTTTTGATTCCAACTCCCTTATTTTTGCATCTTTCCTAGCCATCTTCTCTTTCATTTCTTTATGTAATGGTGATGAGCCATACAAATCACCTAGTGCAAGGCTCGTTGAGAAGCTTTCTTGTAGCATATTCTCTCGTCTTTCTAAGGACTTATCTCGCTCTTCTAAGGACATTGTACCTCTAGGTGTATTTTTCCTTATGCCATTACCCTTACCCTTACCCTTACCATCGTCTCCTTTGGTACCCTTACCTTCACCCTCACCACCTTCTTCATTGTAAAAAAATTTCCTCTACTTTGTTTTTTAAGTTTTAAAGTTTTAGAGATCCTTGCTAACCTTGTTCCTTTTGCCTTATCAACTTGCCTAGAAATGGTTTTTCTCAAATCGGAAATTATTGATTTTAATTCTCCAACTTTTTTTCCATTACTTCCCTCCCACTCTTTCAACTTCAACTAATATTCTTGTACTACATGTTCATATTCTTTAATTTTCTTCTCCATTACCTGTAAAGGACCCATTTATATCCTCACTAGTGGTACATTGAGAACAGGTGGTCTTTTTTTCAACTCTTTTTTGAGTTCACTCGCTTCAGCATTAGCTTTTTCCAAAGCCTCTTCATACACAACCCTCATGGACTGAATTGATTTTTGAGCAACATCAGTGTGTTTATCTACTTCTTCAGATAATAATTTAACCATTTCTTCCTTCCCTTTTATAATAATGTCTGCTCTGAAATGATTATCCACAACTGTCTTCTGCAACGCTACTATCTATTTTAGGCATTGTAAAATATTATCATCTTTTCTCAAGCACTCTTCCACCCAATTGCATATATTCCTTGAAATGCTCCATTTTATCATATAGGATGAACACATAACTACTATCAAACTTATATGATGCAATGTCTAAATGCATAGTGAAATCCCCTGATTCTGATTTGGAAGAAAAATCATACTCAATTTCCAACTATTTAGGAGGAATTCTATCAAGAATGTCTTGAGGAATGGAAAAGTGAGCAGTAGTTTGTTCCATTTTTTTGCCTATCACCTCCTCCCAATGACATCTATTTGCATGCCCCTTAAACTCTTTAAAAGTTATGGCAACACAAATTTCATCATTTGTGACCAAATTGGGACACTATACTCGTAATTCGGCATGGTGCTCAGGAATTTCTACTAGCGATTCCTCGTTCTGTTCAGAAGGGTTTACTCATA
This sequence comes from Pseudotsuga menziesii, assembly GCA_001517045.1. NCBI lineage: Eukaryota > Viridiplantae > Streptophyta > Pinopsida > Pinales > Pinaceae > Pseudotsuga > Pseudotsuga menziesii. Next base: position 146,624 of record LPNX010866637.1, read on the forward strand.
ATTCGGCGTGGTGCTCAAGACTTTCTACTAGTGATTCCTCATTTTGTTCAGCAGGGTGTAATGGTAATTCCCCATGGTGCTCAGTATATTATATTAATTCCTCCTTCTATTGAGGAGATTGTACTGGAAATTCCTCATTATGTTCCCTGCTTTTACGTTTCTTAAAGTATGTTTTATGAACATGTGGTTTTGGGAAAGATATTTTTCCATGCTGGTTGATATCACCAATATCAGTTTCAGTAGCATGGGGTCGACATAAATCAATAATTTTTTAAAGTGTGTCCATGAAACTAAAGTTAACCTTCCTTAATTGGCTCTCTTGCAGGGCAGAGTGGATTTTCTTAGCCAGTAGATAAGGAATATGTACAGGTATATCTTCCAGCCAATGTATCACTACCCACATACATTCACCCGAAATCTCATCCCTGTGATGATTCAGAATTTTCCTAAGGACAATCTGAATCAAAGTTTTGTATATTCCAGGAGGGACATCTTGCATTTTTAAACCATTCCTAGGAACATTTACTTCTTGCCCACAAATTTTACTGGCCATCTAGTTCTTCTCTCATCTAGGTTTTTACTTGAGCTTAAAATCACTCCCCCTCTACGTGGAATATTTGTAGCTCGGGAAACCAAATCAGGGTCCAGGTATACCCACTTCCCAAAAATTATGACTTCTGTATTCCCAGCATCATATTTCAAAATTGACTCATCTATCTCCTCATCAACATAACTAAACATTCCCCACAAAAAGTCAAAAACTTGTGCTTTCCTCACGATAGTTTCCATACCTACTAGCCACATCTTTGCATCTTTCCATGCATCATATTTCCCCTTGAATTTTTGTACTCTTACCCTATCATCTGTAGATGACTGTGTTTCAACTGGGGTTGCAGAGGAGGATGCCCACATTTTAGCTACACTCATCATGTTGGACGCCTCTGTTTGAATTTCGGCCATGGTTGTCCAGGTTTGAAGCAGAGGTGAGGTGATGCAGGCGTACTATATTTCAGGCTCACAAATTCTCCCCGCAGACTGATTTTCAGGCTCACAAATTCTTCCCGCAAAGAGATTTTCAGCAACAAATCAACGCTTTGCTTGGGTATGCACTTTGGAAATAAAAACATATAAAAAATGCATTTGGAAATAAAAACATATAAATATCATCATGACATAAAATATATAAACACGTGCCTCTACTCGTCAACAATTAAATATCATTCATGATCTTCTTCTTCATCCAACTCAACATATGTATCAATATCTGGTTCAGAATACATATTCATGAAAGGCTCATTCACATCAACATCATCATCAATGGCATCTTCACTAATATAGTCATCTACATCATCAATGGGATCATAATCTACTATATTTGGATGATCAACCTCTTCAACTTATTCATCGAACACATCGATTGCATCCACCTGCTCCTAATCTGAATCATCATCATCTTCTTCTTCGTGATTATCTTCATCATCTACATGATTATACATTACTGGTCTTCCTCTTGGATCATATCTAAGAACATATGACCAACTTGCTTTACCTGGTACCTCTAAGTAAAATACTTGCTCACATTAACTTGGAAGAACATAAGGCTCTGTACTAGGTTCAAATGCCCTTGTATTAACCATGGTAAATAGATTAGCATTCTCAATAATAGTTCTTTCAGGATCACGTTCATGCATCCGTAGCCTGTACCACTTCACCTCAAACAAAAGTATTTTAAAGGAATTAAAATCACACTCAATCATCTCCTCCAAATGCCCATAGTACCTATTCTCAGTTTCTTCTGGATGTCTATCACTTCTAGAGGAAACATTGATGACCTTAAACACTACAGTTATCACACAATTTGAGGTTTTCATCTTATCATCCAACATTTTGATATGAAATTTATGACCATTACACCACATAGCCTTGTGATGTTTCAACTGGAACATTGGCAACAAGTAAAAAATACATTGTGAATTAATAAACGTCATATAGAACTTAGAAAATATATTTGAAAACTTAAATAAACCAAATACATTGAAAACATGGGAATTAACTAGAAAAATGCGAGTAAACAATTTACTTGCCCTTTTATCTTCTAAACCATAGGCTAAATCAACTTCCCTTTGCAACGTAAGATCAGGAAATTGATGTTGATGATGATGAGCTGTTTTAATCATCCACTAGTACAAAATGAGGAATTAGCTACTAGGTGACTAAAAATTCTAGTCACCACAAGTTTTCCAAGTGATTTACTACTAAATATGAGCAATTTTGATTGACCCAACTATAAACGACTAATTTAGTCACCAGTTAACAAATATGACTAGATAATAAGTGACAAAGTTAAAAATAACTAAAATAAACGACTAATTTAGTCACGACATAAAAAAATGACTAGATAGAAGAATATGAATTAGTCATTTATGTTAGTCATTTTTAATTGTGTCATGGAAAATTAGAAATTTGGAAATGAAGTGTAATTTTTGTAAGTTGTCTACCTTCTAATAGTAATATTAGTGCCATGCACCTCGATCTTCAGAGATCCAACAAAGCAATTGCATGAATTTTCTCTTGACCATCTTTATCCCTGCTACACCATGGAAGCAAACCCGGTTAAGCGCGTTTCAAAGGAAAATTATGTTCCTACGTCAATTACGAATTAGGTACTATAACTAGTACCATATATATTGTTACTTAGATAGAAGCATCATATCCCTACATCCCCTCGAGAACCGGCCATTTGAATGCAACTCCTCCACCTAAACTTACCAAATGCATCCAATGCATGGCCAAAAAAACACGTCAACTTCATATTTCTAGGCTGAAGGTATCGTTCGACCCCTGCTCCCCTGTTTTTGCACTCGATACCCTATTTTTGCAGACAATAAGCCAATTCAGGATCTCACAGTGTCCAATCGGAGTGCTTCAAACGTATGGTTCTTGCTGCTCCGATTGTGTTCATCACTCCAATCAATAACTAGTTGTTATGGTTTTTTACAAGTCTCAATACTACTGAAGTTACTGCTTCCATTTATATTTGCAATTATCACCATCTCCAGCCTATGCGCTCATAACCATATGCATTTTGAGCTTTCAACCTGGGAAAAGCATGAGCACCCTCCTACAATGCCACTATTTGCAAAGGTCACTAGTTTTTGCAAATCGACATTCCTCACACGCTCCAAAGGAAAACTGAAGCAGACATTAGAAGAAGTGATTAAACTTTGCAAGGAGGTTTACTTGTTTCTTAGATTGTGGCAAGTTTTCTATAATGGAATAGAGATTGTACCCCAAAAGTTTAAAAGATTCGAATCATCCCGGTGTTGGAATCTGATACCATATATGGATTCTTTGATGGGGCCGAGCAGGATGGAAATTGTGGTACTGGCATGATCCTCCGTATATATGACTCTCATAGTTTCAAACTAAGGATGGGTGTTGGGAGTGGCACTAATACTTTTACTGAACTTTTAGCCTTATGGGGAATTTTATGGTTCGCAAAAAAAAAATATTCTCTAGCTTTCTATTTTTGGTGAGTCAAAGGTCATAATTGATTGGGCCAGAGGTCTCACCAATTTGCAGTCACTGAGTTATGATTGTTGGTTGAAAAGGATTGGGCTCCTAAAGAATTGTTTTCTTTCTTTATCCTTCAGGCACCTGTACAGAGAGTTCAATTCTGACGTGGACAACCTATCAAATCTTGCGATGGGAGACTGCCCTGGTATTCTTCACTTATGTAAGTACTCAATTAACAGAATCATGATTACTAAAGGTCGCTTTACCTGCTTCTAGTTTCTCCATTCTAGTTTTGCCTTGGACTGTTTTAGGTTGTATCTGCATGACAACTCTCCAGAGCCCTGCTATTTTTTGTCTCACAGTTATGTTGTCTTTTCCGCATTTTTGCTTTCTATAGGTTGATGGGTAGAATCCCTCTCGTTTATTTTTGGATATTGTAATGTTTTTCCCAGGGCTTCAATATTGTCTTCTATCCTACTTTGAAGGGGATTTTACATGAACAACTATGATGTAATTTTTATTCTTATGAATAACGAATTACATATTTTTTTACAATGAAAAAAAACCATTCATATAGAAAGATTCCACCATGTTTCTTTCTATATTTAGAAAAACAATTTAAAAAGCTATATTTTAACAAAATATATAATCTACATTTCAATAAATTATAACAAAATATATAATTTATATTTCAACAAATAGAGATTCCATAATTTTTTCATTTACACCTTGGAAAAAGCACAATTTAAAACAACCTATTTTGACAAATATATAATATATAATTTTATGTATAAATTTGTTTCCATTTTTCTTGTTATCTTTGAAAATTTAAATTTTTTTTTTTTACTAGTCAATTTTTCTTTATAAAACCAAATACCTTCAAAAATAAAAAATAAAAATAATCAAAAGTTAAAATTAACATTGTTTAATATTTCTATATATTATTAATATTACTAAAAAAATACTTAAAATCATTTTTAGTAATATAAATAAAACTAACCAAACACAATTATGTCTATACCAACATAACCTATATTTAAACCTTACCACGTTATAATTCCATAGTTCAAACGATGGCATTTTTTTATGTTATATGGTTATAACACAAAGTTTGACATTACCGCTTGCATACAATCTCTTCGTGGCATGACCTTGGATAAAGATATGGTTAAGATTTATGATGTGGCATATAATAATATAACAATCCACATTATATTGGTATGGTTTTAATGGATATGTTTAACATTACCGCTTGCATACAATCTCTTCGTGGAATGACCTTGGATAAAGATATGGTTAAGATTTATGATGTGGCATATAATAATATAACAATCCACATTATATTGGTATGATTTTAATGGATATAAACATATGTCTTTGTGATATGTTTTAAACATTGGCGCTTATGGTTTAGGCTCCACATTATACCATATTATACCATATGGTTTAAATATAGTGTTATAACATATGATTTACATTATATTGGTATGGTTTTAATGGATATAAACATATGCCTTTGTGATATGTTTTAAACATTGGCGCTTATGGTTTAGCTCCACATTATACCATATTATACCATATGGTTTAAATATAGTATTATAACATATGATTTACATGGAGTCATGGTGACCTTGGGTTTGGTTACCAGGCTTAATCCAAAAGCAAACAAAATAAAGAAGTATTAGGTATGCTTTTTCTTGGACATGGATTGCATCCACACCAACTACTGCGAGTAGCGTATCCCGTCAATGATAAGCTCTGTGAGTACATCTAATTCCACCTATATGCCTTGCCTTTGGACATCCTTGTTTTATTGCTTTAGACACCATCTGGTTATGGATATGTTGCACCTGCGTATTGGAAAGAAGGATACGATATGATGTGCCCATCCCTAAATTATATAGAAAAGGGAGGGGTTCTTTTCCTAGATGACCAACTGGAATCCACACCACTACATATGGCACATGATCTCCTAGTAAACTGCTATAGAGCACCTAACGCTTCTACAGACCAGAAAGATATACCCGAGATAACGGTGGATACCCTATTGCAGACAGGGGGTTTTTATGTAATGAAGTGAAGCTTCATTTAGTTTTTGGTTTATTGAGGGAAATGACATTAGTGCAAACAAGCGGAGCTGATTCTGAGAATGGATCAGAGAATTTACAAAGCAGGGCAAGAACAAGCTAAGGCCGGGGTTGTGGTCACCGAAAATGAAACCCTTGCCCCATTATATGAATCACAACCCTACCCTACTGTGTTGAATACTTAGGCTAAGAGGACTAGATTTACAAGTAATTTGTCTGAATCTAAGAAGATGCTTGAAGACACATCTAAGAAGAGTAAAAGGAGTTGGAATTCAGGAAATTCTAAACATGGTGATGAGATTGGTGTCAGTGGATAGAAATTGAAACTGTCAAATATTGGTATTGAGCTTCACGTTGGGTCTCCACTGCCTTCAAAATGGCATCATTGTTTAGACCTTGAGGTTTGTTCTGTGTTTTTCTTGGATTATCTATTGTGTTTTTCTTTTATTCATGTTTTTTTTCTTTGTTGTGGATGTGGTGGAGATGAAATGGCTAGATCATAATTCCCTTACAATAACAGAGGATTGCTACACCTGTAGATGCACTAGAATAGGCCATAAGGATCAAATCTATTATTGGATATCCCGTGATTTTCACAAGTTGCAGCCCCAAAAATAGGTTAGACCTGCCCAGGTTCATAATAATATTGCTATGTTTACAAATAAAACTCAGGAACTAGCATTTCCAAGGGTTGGTAGACCAAAAATGTTGTGTACAAGATTTCAGACTGAAGGTTATAATATCTAAGAATTTCATCGCTTCAAGGTTCAAGGGAGGGACCTGGACTCTTTACTTTCCCTGTGGGACCCCTTCCAGAAACACTTACGAGAGGAATTGTGCAAGTCTTTACCTCCTGTTGCACCTCTTTTTTTGTAGTAAAGTATAATGCTTTCCCAAATACTAAAACTGCATAATCTGCTTAATATTGTTATAATTGTAAAATTCATGATCAGCCCCTAGGAATTGTAAGACTCATTGATTAACTTTGGGGATTACAACAATCTCATATAGAAATAAGCTTTCCATTACTCAGAGAATCCAACCTTTTAACAAACTAATTCAAAATATATACAAAAGGAGAAGGAAACTAAATATAGAATTAGAAAGTTAATTCCTAAATTTCTGCTAACAATCTGATAGCTTCACAAGATATCCTAAATGAATTCAACTACATTCTATCCTATTTCTAACTTAACTCTTCCATTGACAGCAAAGCTAACTCGATTCTTTCTAGAACTAGTTCACTAAATTGATTACCACTAACCTAAACATATGGAAATCCAATTAAGGGAAACCCACTCCCTTTTGTAAAATTTAGAATCTTAATTTTTGAATGGCCACATTGCAATTTAAGAGTGATTCCCCTGCATCATTTATCCTTAGTAAAAGATCTAGAGTAACCTTGGTAAGCAACACTACAACTTTGGGAGGAGAGAGGTCTGTAGTGCTTTGGAGCATAACCCAATTGTCAAAGAAAGAGCTAGTACTAATTTGCCAGGTGTGAGAGGTGCGAGTACCTCCTAAATGCATACTAATTTGCCATATGTGAGAGGAAGTGATGTTTTAATTTTGGTAAAAAATTAATGACGTATTTTTTATGTTTACCTATTTCTATAAGTCGCTGTTAATTTTTTCTTAATTTTTCTAGAGGTTGAACTTTAATGAAAGTGGTTTCTAAACCCAAATTTTAATTGCAAGTAATATGGATTATATGATGGGTGTATATTGCATAATGTTAGAGGGTGTCATTTATGATTTGTGTTATATCAGGAAACCTACATCCATTTTTCAACAATGCTCACAAGTGTTTGTCAATCCCAAGAGTTGATACACTCAATGTTTGTACTTCATGTATAAGTCAATGTGATCAGGTGGCGATGTTGTTAATCAATCCAAGTATGCATAAAGAGTCAATGCCAATTCTCATTATGCTACTCCATGCAGACGATCCCAGAGTTGATACAGGAGTCGATGCCTTCTTATGAAAGGAAATATTTGTTAGAATATTTTTATTGAGGGCGATTCTTACAAACCTTGGTGCCATGATCACTTTTATCTCCGGGTGCCTATTTCATCAATTTTGCCTATATATCGATTTAATTGCTTAATTTTCCGTTTCGCCTTTGCATTTGCTACTGGGAGTTGATTTTTTTAGGAAGGCCCGAGCACCTTGCATAATTTTATTTTTTGACAGAAAAATGGCAGAGCAAAGTTGGAGATTAAAATTACGTGAAACGACGTCAGTTACAACTATAATGAAATTTGTGGCCCAAGGGGACCGGGGCCTCTGAATTCATTATGAAGAATGGGTGGCTAGGATACACGTCTTTGGTATATTCCCCAAATTCGTCAAGCATACACATTGAACGACAAAGATTTATTGTGAATGGGCAGCAAAGATTTATTCTGAATGGGCAGCAGTGTGGGTAAACCTCAAATCAAATGCGTAAGCAATTTTTCAAAATGTATTTTTGATGCAATTTTATATGCTGTCATTTTATTTTTAGTTTTTACTATTTAGAAAAATAAAATTTTAAAACCTGTTTCTAAACTCAAATTTTAAGTGCAGATAATATGAATGCTAGGAGGTGTATATTGCATAATGTTAATGTTAATGAGTATTAATTATTGATTTGTGTTATTTTTGGTAAGTAATTTTTTAGATTTTTGTTAAATATATAATAAAAACTATTTTTTTCATTACTTAAATTCTTTAATAAAAAATTTATTAATGAAAGAATTTTACCTTAAATTTATTAATGAAATAATTCTACTTTAATGGTTGAAAAGGTAAATTTTTTATATGAGGAAAGAAATAAAAATAAATTAAAAAAATAGTTTGAAAAATAAAATTGAAATGATCGGGGCAAAAAGACAATTGCTAATCCAATTCTATTGGCATCATTTTTTTCCTAATCCAATTCTGTTGCCATCGTTTTTTCTTCATCCAATTCTTGCCACGCGAAAGGTCGGATGTGCTAGTTATATATCAATCGATCTTAAAATTCTCAATTGGTTGTCGTCGGGCAAATAATCCATGGAGGGCAGATAATCCATAGAGGGACAATGTGAATCCGAAGAGAGTCTTTCTAGATGGTGAACCGTGGAGCTGCGCTGTTCCACCTGTTCAGCAATCTAGGAAATGTGTTCCTCTTTCCAATTTAACAAATCAGGCATCCGCCCAATCTAAGCATGGCGTTCCCCATAGCCAGGTGAAAGCATTTTCCAATTTCTGTCCAAATGGGTTTTCTTGGTTTTGGCATTTGTATTCAAAGAATGCAAGGGTTTTAGGATTTTTTTAAGTATTTATTCTAATTTTACTAGGCAGTTTGCTTTTGAAAATTTCTATCTGAAATTGTAAAAAAATGATTACTTTGTCTTAAAGGGATCTATTAGCTAATCAGCATCTTCAAAATCCAGGGCTAGAGGGACTCCCAGCGGCACAAGAGACTCTGAAATTCAAAAGGGTCCTGCAAAATCCTCTATTGCCAAACACACTGCAAAACCCGATAATGTTGGTCTAAGGGTTCTAAGAAACAATGTGGGATGTAGTATCTCTGGTTCCTCTAATCCGAACAACAGGATTTCATCTATAGGGGGGAAGATTTCAAATACAACTGCTTCTCATTCTTCAATTATTACAGAGGCTCTACCCATCGACGGCAATGCCTCAGATATTGCTTCGCTAGAGCAGAAAACCTTGCAGAACCTGTACATATCAAAGCATCATTTAAAGTCAAAACCATTGGAAGGTAATTTTATGAATAAACTCTTTTTTCTTCATCGCTTGTGTGCTATGTGACCAGAAACCTGACCCGAGGGATCATTTCTTGTTTCTGTTCCAATTCTTGTTCCCGCTCCTTGCCTGAGTATAATATAGAGGGTGTTAGGGGAGTTGTTTTTTATTCCCCAAATCCAAGGTTCATTTCTTGTTTCTGTCCCATACTTGTTTCCGCTCCTGTCCTGACCCTATTAAAGTGCATTACCAATCAAATTTATATGCATAATATGGAGGGGGTTAGGGGGAGTTCATGCTTCTTATTACCCCAAATCTATTATACCCATTTGTTCTTCCATTCCTTGTTTCCCGTTTCTAGAAACATAGTTCTCACAATTTGAAGGGTTTTTTAAAAAAAAATCACTATTCAATTTGAGCTGCAATTTCTTGTATGCTAACTATTATAACAATGATACTTATTATAGTCCACCTATTTGAAGAAAGGACTCCAGTGGAAGCAGGGGTGCAAGAATCTAAGATTGTTGACATCGACGTAGATAACCAAGATCCTCAGATGTGCACATTCTATGCCTCTGATATCTATGACTATCTTCAAAACACTGAGGTACTTCCCAACCTTCATGTATTTCATATTTTTATAGGAATAAGATGTTTCATCTATGCTATGCATCACAATGGAGGAATCAGTTCTTCCTTGTAAATGGATCACATGCATAAAAGTACCTTGCAAGGTCCTTTATGAGATTTATTGCAACTTACTTTAATTTATTCCATGCATCTATCTTGATTTCACATAGTTTAAGATATGTACTTGTGCAAAAATTGTCTTACTCAACTCACAGGTAATTTTCGGCTTAATTAACATTTTAAATTATTTAAAATGCCACAGACAACTTTGATGCAAGCATGTAGATATGTTCACTGGGAGGTGGTTCAGACACTTGTGTTGCATAAGGAAAATGTGAGATAATCCCAATGTTTCTTACTGCCAAATTTGTCTTAACCAATCTCTAAGGAAGTTTAATTAATAGTTCAAGCTCCACCTAGCTTTGCAGGTCAACAGAGCAAACTATTTTAATGGTCGAACTGCTAGTCATTGTGCAGCCGTAAATGGCCATTCCCGATGCGTGAGACTTCTTTTTGTTGATGTTGTACCCATTGTACCCGATTTCTGGAACAGGTTAAGGGCAGAACAAGGGCAAAAAGAATCAGTAGTCAACTTTGATATGAGGCAAGTATCATTATATGAAATGACTGCAATTGAATATCTGAGTTTGCAGCCATTATTGACATATGTGGGGTTTTATTGCAGTTCATGCTCTAGGATTGTGAACAAACCAACAGATGG
>LPNX010866637.1:157594-174675 GCA_001517045.1 Pseudotsuga menziesii
TGACAGATGCACGTAGTACACCTCTACACTATGCTGCTTGTGGTGGCAAAATTCAATGCTGGCAGGTGAATTTGCGTATTCTTAGATCCTGATTTAACAAGGAAACATGCCATAATTGGTACTGTTTATATGAAAAATAGATGCATCATTGCATACAAATGGAAAATTTCAACAAGTTATTTCAAATACAATTTTTTTCATCTTCATGTATTTTTCATCTTGACAGGTGCGGGTAGTACACCTCTCCACTATGCTTCTTGCGTTGGCAACATTCAAGGATGCCAGGTGAATTTGCTTATTTTTATATCCTAATCAAACTTGTAGTTTTCATCTTTTTCTTGTTTAAAAATTAGAAAGATTGCACTTGTGATTAAATGTACAAAATTTATATCTGGCATGCAGATTTTGATTGCTCGTGGAGCAAGTTGCAGTGATGAAAATGCCAATGGGTATTTGATCTCTTGATTACACACCTTCTAAATTCCATTATCATCTTGTGAATTGTTGCATTTGGACCACTTTAATAACGTTTAAACAGCTTAGGCTCTTAATAATATACAGAGAAGAAATAGTTGTGGAAATAATGCTGACAGTTCAGTCAAACATTATTTTATCTATAGCATAGTCTGCCACTATTAAAAAGTCTCAGGACATACATAAGAGGAGGAAGATGTTACTTCTGATTGAGGAAAAACTCTGAATGATGACATCCTTTCACACGTTTCTACTAAAAAAACATTTTACCAAGTCACATGTGAGAGAGCAACACCAAATCTATGTTTTACTATCCTTTGGTTTAGAATTTTTCACAACAATAGTTGAGAAATAAGATTTACAGCTTTCCCCGTTATCAATTATAGGCTCAATCCTTCAGATGTCACGTCTGTAAAAATTACATATTCATTTGTATCCCTTAAGTCAGTTTTCCAATAATTATGAATCATTAACAACACTTGAATATCAGAGTAAGATTGAAATATATTCATCAAAATATTTTTGAATTTTGGTTTTCTCTTCAAAAGTTTTGAATTTATGGCAGAGTTAAATCTCAAAATGTTGATGACCTTAGAAGGAATAATTAAGAAGATATAATAGGGAATCAATTTTCAACCATCATGACAATAGAAACTCATAGGAAAATTGTAGAATGGCACATCATTAAGGTGCAAATTCTTAACTCAAATTTAGTAATGAGATCAGTTATAAGCTAAGTTGCAAAAATGTGCCTCCCCTGTCCCCAACCTATTTCTTGGCCGAAACATGGAAATGCATGCCATATGGCACATAAACATGTTTTTGTATGGACATGTGCATTTCCTGAGAAGGAAACACATTTCGTATGCATGGAAGTTGCTGGAAGGAGGTTCCATGGCAAACCTTAAAAAGTCATCAGCTTATACCAAGTGAGACTCTTGTAGAAAAAGTGGTGAAGTCAATCACTTTTAATAGCTTACTGAAGTCCTTTACTGAAATTATGGACATGTTAAATATTGCACCAAAAACATGGAATTTGAGAAAGTACAACTCTTGCAAGAGGATAAGTGAGAAAAATCTCAATCAGATTCCAAAGATGATGACCCTGCATTTGTGTCAAATTTAAAATGAAAATGTTATCTGTCACTATTTTTCTACGATCTAGGAAACTGATAGATGTTATAATGGGAGAACCTTCCATAAAGTATGAGTCTCTTCAGGGCAGGTTGAAAGCACTATCATCATGTGACTCAAGCCAAAAGTTCTATCTGCAAGTATTTGATTATGATTTGGATGCATTTCCAACACAACAAGAATCGTTAGGAATTCAAAGGCTGATTATGTCTGAAACAGGGAAATTACAAGTTTGTTATGTGAAGGTTTTGGAGAAAGGGGATAGCTATGAGGTTCGATACACACACTTCGTTAATTTGCTTGAATCAACATTGTGTTTACTACATACTGTCTATCTTATATTTTTATTTGCATGGAAGTTGATTGCAAGAGAATTCATTCCCATTTATACTTTGCTAATTTGTAATAATGTAATGCATCTTTGCATATTCTGTTTATCTTCATCAATTATGGTCATATTAACACACTGGTTCTTTCTGGCTCTGTATTTAGAAGTAATTTATTTTTGCTACCTTAACTTTTATTCATGGTTTGAAAATCAATTCACTACAGATCTAGTAGTGATTGATAATTTAAGACTGATTTCCCAATCGTGTTTGTGACATGAGTGGGCCATCAATTCTGTGATGATGTATTCAGGAAATTTATTTTTTCAGAAATTTAGTTATTTGGTTTTCTGATCTTGTACTTATTAAAGTATTTATATACTAATGTGATTAGGGAGGTTCATCATACAAAGGAAATTCTATGGCATATCCTTTTTCTACAATGGTTGTTTGGTATCTCTTCTGAAGTAGAGAGAAAGTGCTTCATTTTATTTATTTATACCCTTTTATTGTTGAAATGACAACTGAGTTGACTTGTGGTTGTACTGTATATAGATTATTGAACGCAAGATACCCAATAAGCATCCCATACTGAAAGATCCATCCGTGGTTGAAAGGGAGGATGCTGAGAAAATTGGGAAGTTCTGGGCCAACATTGTCAAAAGAGACTTTCCAAAACACCATAAAATTTTCCTATTGTATCACAGAAAACAATCAAATGATGCTAAAAAATTTGCAAAATATTGCCAAAGGAGGTATATTAAAATCTCTATAGAAAATACCCTATATGCTTTGCATAGGACTTTATCTAAGGTTACCTTGATCCCAACCCATATAATTTGTCCACATTCTTATTTGCTGTAGATGAAATTGATATTCAACATCTTAGAGATATATTTAAAAATTTTAAGATTTTTCAAATATGTCAACTGTAATACCCATGTCTATATTTTGAACTTGGGTTTTTGAATGATTTAAGTAGTTATACTTCGAATCACATATTTATCCTCTCATTTGTCTGTGAATTTATTTTTCAGTTTAAGGCTATATCTGCATAGTCCTTGAAGCTGATAAAGGTTACATCAATGAGCACCAGGAAATTAGCTCCAGATATGCTGCTATTCTAGAAAAGAGCTAACAAGGAACATATAACCCTGGTATTGTTGCTTCCTTAACATCCTTTTCAAGGTTTTCAAGATAACCAAGTTTTCCTCCACCTTGGGTGCTAGGATTCCCTACAATAAAATAGCCTAATAAATGTTACGGTTACTCTGCACCAGCTGCAAGGATATTAAGTGTTCAGTAAACTATTTTAATTTTTAACGTTTAGCTCCATGCCATTATCAATATATAGGAGTAACTGTTCCTTTGGAAATATTTTTTTCAGTATCTGTTATTTCACTCTGAACTTCAGAATCTACATATACCCAAAGAAATTAAATTATCTTGCTTTGTACTTTCCATGTCATTAAGCAAAGGGTTAAACTTTTAAAGCCTATCCTTTATTTAAAAAGAGTAAAAATACCATGTTAACAAAACATTTTTAGATAGGCTGGAACATAACAGAAACATATATATGACCCAATGATGAGCATATCAAACCTGAACTGAGAACTCTATTGCATGTTAATTATGCAACTTCAAATGACTGTGAGAACCAATTTTACAACTACCTGAATCTGAAGTCATGATGCATTGCTCATTACAAGGCTTTGGCTGTCCTCCATCTTGTGGTGTTGCTTCAAATGTTATGTAGCCTACATTAACACTGATTTTAGATTCCTGGTTGATAAGACAAGCTTTCTCATCATTATCATTCTCTATTTTCATGCCGGTTCTAGTTGTTTTAAAACTATGTTCAGATTTCAAGTTCATAAGATTATATTTAGTAAGACTATTTGGTATTTCTATGCTAGTTTTGGTTACTTAAACATTCTTTCCAAAGTTTGGATTCATATGACCAGTCTATTGAGTAAGACCCTCCTCTATTTCTGCACTAGGCCCTAGTGCTTTTATCACTCCCTTCAGATTCTTGGTTCATAAGACCAGTCTGCCTAGTATGATCACTATCCATATCCATGCTAATGACAACTGCTTCACCACTATTTTGAAATTCTAGGTTTGAGTGTTCAATTTGCTTGGCACAACCATTCACCATCTTCATGCTAAACTGAGCAGTTTGCATTGCTTGCTGATAACCATCAATCATAATTTTTTCTACAGGAAATGTTAAATTATTAAGTTATTGATGATAGGTGGATTTTGGTGCAAGCTGAGCCGCTTTCTCATTCTTTTCGCATTCCTCTGCCATTGGACCTTTCTTGTCAATATCTCCATTCTCTACTGCCATGGTCATTTTGGTTATCTGCACAACTTGTCTACAAGCAGTAAACATACTTTCCTGCACATTCAATGTCAATTCATTAGACTGTTGTATAAAAGATGGCTTCTAACTTGTGGTGATTTGTTGAGTTCCCGCTAAAAGAATAACGAGCAATTCTTTCCCTCTTTATACTTTCAGACTTGATAGTGAAACTAAAGAAATTGTAGAACAAAAATTCATTTCCAAGTTCCAACACAATTTTACTATCCTCCGGCATTAGCTATCCAGTGATCAAATTTTCAGACTTCTGACTGCTCAACTTGTGGGAAGGTAAGGATTCTAATGAAGTAGAATTATTTTCAATCTCTAAGTTGTTCATGGCACCACTTTCATTCAAGTTGGCAATGATAGATTTGTCAAATTGAAATTTCTCCGATTCTGTCAATAATGAAACATTCAGATCCTCGACATTTTGGAGGGTAACAAAATCAGTGCCAAGTTATTTCACAATTTTTGATCCACTATTATAATAGTAGATGGCTTGATCACATGACTTTTCATCTTGTAGGTTGGCAAGAGGCAAAACCTGCAATGTCTGCACTGCTGCCTCTTCACAACCTGGGGAATTGGAATTACATGATACATAGAACAAACTTCCTATAGACAAATTATTTTCAAGTGATGCTTTTAGTTTGTGTGATTTAGATTTTTTTTCTTTAAATTATCTAGGTCAAACCCTCTCTTACTCTTACCATCTGCTTTTCCCTGCCTCTATCCTCCCGCAAAAACATACCCTATGATATAATGCTGTACTAATGGTAGGTTTTGAACAATTCTTCATGAACCTTGAACTTTGTACTTTTAAATATAACTCCACACCAAAATACGAGACCCAGGTCTTAGTGAGACTCTTATATCCCATTGAAGAAGCAACGCATCCCATGTGGGGAGTCAAAGTGGAAGGTGTAAATATGCCATAGGGCCTGAAGGGAATTGGAACTTAAAACTAATTCATAATCAGATAATCAGGGCAGGGCACTTTCACATTCCACTTAAGAAGGATGGAGACATGCTTTATTACCCTTACGAAGAAATAGTTTCTTGTAGGCAGTTCAAATGGGGAATATGAACCTCATCATGATTTTCTCTATCCTTTGCTTCATCATAAATGTGCATTTCATGGTCAAGTAAATTCCTTCATTTTTAAAGTCACAAATCTTGATAAGAATGCCTTTATGCAACTATGCATTATAAGAACACTGTAGAATACCAGTCTCTCCAACCATTTCGATAGGTTTAGTCAATCTCAAAATCTTAGTAGAATCTAAATTTTAGTGTAGTCTTATTTTAGGTGACCATACATTCTAAGGAAATTTCAGTTCTTATCAATGGTTATTTCTCTCTGTGAACTATTTTCCAATCATCATGGAAGCTGTTTCAGATCCTGTACATCTCAACATAGAGCTGATATATATTTTGTTATACCCAATAGTTTGCAAGTTTTTCAAGTTTAATTCATGCTTAACCAGTTGTCTTGCCTTTCAAATAATTGGTCTCATCACCTAGAAGCCAAATATACAACCCTTTAAAGGTTTCTCTAAAGACACAATGTTGTAGGAGCATGGTATTTCTCTTTATATTTGCAACATGACTCTTTAATTATTGAATCCACTATTAGGTGCCCTTATAGCCAAGGAATAATGATTCACAAAGCATAAATCCTCCATACAAAATGGTACCTTTGAAACAGTATATGATTCAATGCTAAATAGTTGCAATACTTGCAATTCTTTGAATTCTAGGTCTAGAGATCATTTTTGCAAGACATTACGGTGCATAGGGAGTCAAGTCTCTAATTTTGCAAATGATAATCGTCGAGTCTCCATTAGCAATAAGTTTCTGAATCTTCCTGGCTCTTAGAATGTTTATCACTTGATTTAAAGCTAAAATAGGCTTCACAATAAAATAGGCTTCACAATAAGAGAAGAAACCTTTTGCAGTTTGATCACAACCATAGACCTGCTTATTATGGAACCTTCTCAAAGAAAAGGTGAATATACTTTGCATAATTTTAAGTTTATTAATTATCAAAGCAACAGGTTGTGTTTTAATTTTGATAGCCCATGATGAGGAACATCTGAAACACCTTGAAGCTCATGGATTCTTAATAATGCAGTAGACAAGAGGGAAAGTTTTGTTTCTGACTCTTTGTTTTTGATGCAGTGATGGCATTGGGCTTCAAAATACTTTCAGGAAGGAGTCTTCTTTGGACTATGAGAATGATAGTGATGAATAATGGGAAGAGGTACTCATCACTAAATCTCTTTGGTAAGAGTATTTGTAGTATTTTTATTAGCTTTAGTTACAGGGAAAATTGTACATAGCTCTCAGGAATTAGTTTATCATAAATACTAGTTACTAGTAAGTTGTAATAGTAATAATTATGTAGTTTGTAGATTGATATCTATCATAAATTTGTTTGAATATCATCATTGCCAAGAAATAACAACTTCTTAAAGGGTGCTAGCTCAATGGTAGAGCACCTGCCTAATTATAAGTAGGAGGTTGGTGGTTCGATTCCTCCGTGCCCTATCATAAATTTGTGACTACAAAAATGACTAAATTCGCATATATACAACTATTAGTAGCTAATTTCCCGTATCTTAGTCGTATTTAGCTTAGTCATTAATATGTTAACATCTAGTAGTTTATTTAATCGTATATTTGGTCATTAATGGTTGCAATCAGTGACTAAATCAGCAACTAAATTAATGATTAACTCAGTGACTAAATCAATGACTAAATCCATGACTAAATCTTTAACTATCAATGACTAAAGCAATGACTAAATCATTGTCTATCAATGACTAAATCAATGACTACTAAGTCAAGCTATTAATGACTAGTGAAATATGACTAGCTATAAGATAGTGGAAATTTGCTACTATTAGTCACCGACTCAAAAATAGTCGTTTATAGCCTGATTTTAGTCATTTTTTTAGTCATTAATTTCTCATTTTCTACTAGTGATCTCACTGACCCCTTCCCATGATAACCTACCGAAGCATTCTTCACAATCTTCTATCCAATGCTCCATCCAATCAAGGTTGTTTGCAATGTCTAAATGTAAAGCATCCCACACTTGAGCAACTATATGAAAAAATAACAATTCACTATCATTAATTAAATATCATTACATGCATAGTTTAATACAGTTGAATATGCAAGATTAATAAAAAAATAACCAATCAGTATGATAAAATAAAATTGGAAAAATACATGATATATTAATTCCACAAAATCTAATAATTATCTTTCACAGTTCTCATTGTACCTTTCCCTAATAGGACCTCCCCTTCAAATTTTTTGATGGAGTTGAGATGCCGAATGTGAGGCACATTCATATTTTCTGCTAATTTAGGTAGATATTCACTAATATACACCATGCATTGATATACCATATATCCCTCAACCATAGAACCCTTGGGACATGCTCTTTGTCTAACAAGATCCTTCAACGACTTCAACTGCCTCTCCACCATCCACATCGACCTTGTGTGTACCAGTCCACATAATTCAATCTCCTCAACTTGGTGTATGAGGTAGTGTTCTTGTGCATTGAAAAATGATGGAGGTAGATACTGTTTCATTTCACACATTAGTCGAGGAATTTCTCTCTTCCAATACCTTATATCTTCTTTATGGATTTCTTTTGAGGAAAGCCACCTACAAATGATGTAATAAAATAATATCAAGCCATATATAAAATTTGTGGGCAAAACATAATATATCAATAAGTTCCACGGCAAATCACAGACCAAGTACATTTTCCATATAAAACATTAATTACTTACCTCATGTATTTTCCAAGAACATAAATAATTTGTTTTATGTTGTTGTCAAAGTCGTCTAGGAGAGATAAAGGTAGAACATATTGTATCAAAAAACACATGATTATTATTTATTTCCAAATAAGAGAATAAAATTAATAAAATAGTGCATACCAATAAGGAAATATATAAAAAACTCACAATTACCTTAATGAATGTATGCCAGTCATGTGTTTTAACCCCACCAAAATCACCTTTTTTCGTTAAGATATTATTTATGTTAGACGAAAACCCTGTCGGAAACCTGATTTTTTTATAACCTCTTTTACAATATTGCTTTGTTGCTCCATCAAGCACCAAGGAAGACTAATATTCTATTGACGGCCATCACCATTAGAATTAATGATCACACTTTGCAATGCGTGATTAGCTTCTTGGATGTCACTACAATTCTTCCCAATTCTTTCTTTGTCAATCCTTCCATCTAATATTCGCTATAATAATTATGTTATGTTCTTCCCAATATGCATTGTATCAAACAAATGAACTATTTTTAGGTTCTCGTAGTATGGAAACCTACTGAATTGCATCACGTAAATTTTCATTTCTCATGGAAGCCCATTTGTGCCTTAACGCCATACATGAAACATCAACAAAATCAAATTAACACTAATCAATCAATATAGGTACATACCGCGCTGAACATAATTCACTAAAAAAAACAAAGATTTATATAATATATGATACAAGTTGAATGTGATTGTCATTGATGTCAAAGGAGTTCAGTGAATGACAAAAGGATAACCAAAGACATGATGGCAGGGTAAACTCAGTGAAAGACAAAAGAATGACAAAGGAAGTAATGACATGGCAAGTATGATGATGTGGCATGTATGGTGAGGCTAGAAAGACACATAATGGTGTTCTAGTACTATCAGGAAGTCAGTGTTGTAATCTAACATCATTCTGCAAAATTATGGCAACTTTGTGAAACTTTGGAAATTGATAGTATGAAAAGGTAGTCAAAATAGTATTTTTCCTACTTTTGGCAGATTGATATTTTGCATATGTGACCATTGTAAGTCATACTGAAAGTATGGCTGGATAGCCATTTCAAAAAAGAACAAATCCATGCCAATTGATGAACCTATTGACATACACCCAACATTTGGCAGGCATTTCAAAGTGGTCTTCCAAACTGCTTATTGACACTTAGACAAATCTCTTCAAACCCTAAGTCACCAAGGTGATTTTATTTTTTTCATCAAAATTGAAGAGTGAGACATCCAAAATGTGAGTAACATCATACTGACTCAACCATTCCAATATTCTCTCCTGTAACCTTATCATCTAACCTTGGCGGGCATTTAATTGGGATAGTGCAAATGAAGGTGAGAAGCACTTTTGGCAGATTGATATCTTCCTCTACATAGTCTCTTTGGGAAATCTGAAACCATGGTTGGATACACCAACCAACATAACAAAGCTTATCACTTTTCAATAATTTTTCTCATCATCTTATGAGAGGTAGCACGCATTTCCTTGAGACCACTTATGCAGATTTTACCAATAATTCCATACTTAGACAATTTGTCCAAAACCTAAGATGGATTTTTCATTTCACCCAAAACCTAAAATAATTTTACTATATGATGTATTACACCTTAATCATCACACCTATGTTGTTTTCACTCCCATCCTCATCTTCATTTGCCTTAGGTGGGCAGTTTACTGAACTTTGGTGTAAGACGGCCTAAAACCTTGTTTTGGCAAATCCATATCTTTTTCCTCAAGAATTATCAAAACAATGTTACAACATGGTCAGGTATAAAAAACATACACCTACATGATGACCAGGTGGTGTGGTCATTTTGTTCAACCCATAAATTATGGCAGGCATTTCCTTAGAGCAATTCTAACTAATTTGACCAAAAATCCTTCTTTTGGGAGACCTGTATCTTCTTCTTCAAAGAGTTTTTCCGAGAACCGGGGCCATCATCGGATAGATATTTCAACAAACTATGGGATGGCAGTTCATGGCTAGAATTTTATTATTCTTATGAATTATGTTGTACATTTTCATAAGGCAGCTGCTTTAGGGCAGTTTTTCAACACTTGGTCAAAATCCCCAAATTATCATACCGTTACCAACTACTACCAGAATGTAGCAATGACATCATGAGACATTAGGACACCAACATGTTTTTTTCAACCTCATCACACATTCAATATTAACACTTCTTTTGTCATTAATTATCTCCTTTGACATCAATGACAACCATACTCAACAGTGTCCAACAATACATAAATAATTTTGCATACCTTGATGATTTCTATTATATTCCAAATTCCATAGGTGAGGTGTCATTCTTCGTGGTTTTTTTCCATTCTCTTCTTTACCATTGAATTTTGCTTTGTCTGTAGTTTGATAACTATGGTTCTTAGGAAGAAAGTGCCTATACTCATCAAACACTTCCTTTGCTAAACTCCTTGAACGGTGAGATTTTATCCTGGGACCGCAAGCTAGACATGCAAATTTACCCTTTGTTTGAAGACCTACAATATATATGAATCAATGTAGAAAATTAGAATTACTATTTAAAATAATGCATGATATTTTCAATAGATATATATAATATTAAAGAACAAAAGAAAGTAACAATATACCACAAAAATGTGTTAACCCATGAGCATCATGAATTGTCCATCCAAGTATTCCATGGAATTGAAATCGTATTTTCCCTATTGGTCTAGAGATGTCACACATTGTGATGCCATCCCATAACTTCAAAAACTCATCGATAAGAGGCTCAATATATACATTCATGTCTTTAACCTGGTACTTACCTAATTGGTCCAACATACATGATTAATTATATTTAGCTATATGTCTTTATATATAAAAGACATAATTATCATGCACGAAAAAAAGAAATGAAATATTTAGTGATCATACTTTCAAGTAAAAAAATAAAAATTAATTAAATACCTGGAACAATCATTGCCAGCATTGTGTGCTCTCTCTTGACCGACATCCAAGGAGGGAGGTTATTGTTTATAACAAAAACATGCCACACTGAGTAGGTAGAACGAAACTCTCCAAAAGGATTGACACCATCAGCTGCCAACAAAAGTTTAACATTACGAGGTTCTTCTTTGAAAATTGGCCACTTTTCTTCGATGGACCTAAATGCAGGCCCATCTACATGCATTCTAAGAACATTTTCTTGACTTCTATTCTTTGCATGGAAATCCATAAACTGTGTTATACTTTGACACCTAAAAAACCACTGGAGACGTGGAATTATTGAAATATAACGAAGAACTTTATGAGGCATCTTTTTTGTCACTTTATCGGTTCGATACCTACTTGTTTGACATTGTGGGAATTCATTTTCTAATGCATATTGTCCATAGTATATGATATGATCATTAGGACATGCATCAATAGATTGATACTCCATTCCAAATTCTTTCATAATCACATATATCTCTCGATATGTGCATGGTAAAATATTTGACGTTGGTAATAGAAATTCGCCTAACAATCTACAAAATTCAAAAGAATAAGTCAATGTAAACAATATTAATCATCAATATCGCATCCATACTTTAAAAATTAGATAACAATAGCAAAATAGGAAAAAATACAACCCTTTATGTACATGTGAACATGTAGACATAAATAATTAACAAATTACATACCTTAGTATCTGTGTGAGACAGGTGTTTGATAAACCACTCAAAACCTTCAAGTTCAATAACAACAATATAGAATATAGAAGATTTGTTTTTGAGCCTTCATAAAGAGGTTGATGTGCCTTCTAGAGTAGAGGATCAACATCATGACTATCATCCTGGTTCTCTTCATCCATTGGAGCAAATGTGTCTTGGATCAATCTATGTATCTCATCTTCCCGATTTAAATCACTAACATTTTCTCCATCCATATCATCATTAAGAACTTGATCAGCTTCAATATTCTGATCTAGATGTTCGTCACCCTGTAAATGAGTATTTTTGCTAGTACTTGGCAAATAACTCTCTGGAAGGGGACATTTTGGGGGCATTGTCTATATATTTACAAACAACGTAGTAAAATTAGTGTCTATAGAACATATAATAAAATGATAAGACATTTTACTAAAATTCATGACATGATGACTATTACAGAGAATACATTAAAAATTGAATAACCTCTTACCAAGGGACGATATTCATAACCCCCTTCGGCATGCCCCTTCTCCCTACAATGTTTTTTAGCTGTCATTCTTAAAATTCTTCTTCTTTGCAAGCCCCTGCAATTAGATCAAGGGAAATAACATTTTCCATCTCCCCTCGCCTCTAATTCTACTCTAAACTGAGCAAGTTTCCTTGCATTTTCATTCATAGTGAAAAATCCTTGTAGTGACAAGTAATTGTCTTACCTACACCATACCAAACAGTATATTGTCAAATACATTAGATATAAGTATATTTCTAAATGCAGTATATTATATACCAATTTCTATCAAGAAAAACATGAAGACTGTGATGAATAGGATTGTCATTAATGACAATCATTTTGGAAAAATATGGTAATTTGGTGAAAAACAGGAAAATGACTAAGTGTTGGAAAACTGGCTCAGGTAGCCTTAAGAAAATTCCTGCCACAAATTGTGTGTTGAAGAAAATGCCCGCACCATATGGGGGTCTTGTAGATTGATATTTGGCCTACCTAACCATGTCTTCAGATTGTCTTCGAATTATCTGAGGAAGAAGTTATGAACCTGCAAAACAATGTTTTAGGAAGATTGGACCAGACTAAAAAAATTGTTTAAAGTGTTGGAAAAAATGGCTCATGTGGCCTTGGGAAAATGCCCGCCGTACCTTATAGGTGTATGATAAAAAATATCTTAATCATCCTACAGCTTGTTGAAGAGGATATCTCACCATGGTCTCAGTTATCAAAGAATATGTTTTATGACAAAGATAATGGTCTTCCAAAACAAAGTTTCAGCCTGTTTTGCATTATTTCAGTACTGGAAAAACTGCCTCAATGGCCTTAAGGAAATTCCCGCCCTATCTCATAGGATGATGAGAAAAATAATATGAAAGTGTTAGGATATAGCTTGTGGATGAGTGCATATAACCATGGTCTCAGTTATCCTATGGAGTGTTTTACGACAAAGATATAAATCTGCCAAATGTAAGAAAAATATTATTTTGCATTTTAAAAACACAAGAAAATTGGTTGTGTTATATTCACGAAATTGAAAAGGCATTTTGAAATCCCCGCAAGGAGGGGTTATTTTGATGATAAAATTCATCAGGTAGCATAGGCATGTTCCTTGGTGAATGAACTATCCATCCACAACTTCAAGTTATCTTATCATGGTCTCATATGCAACATATCAATCTGCCAAAAATAGGAAAAATAATATTTTGCATAGTGAGAACAAAAGAAATTTGGCCAAGTGTTAAAAACAGGAGTTTGAGAGGTCAGTTGGAAATGCCCTCCAAGGACTGTTTGTGCGAGTAAATTTATCAAATGTCATGGATCCATTCTTTGGTAAGTTGTCCATCTACTCATGACTTCAGGTCTCCATAGAGTGTTCACAAGTGTGAAATACGAGCCTACCAAAATGGGAAGAAATATGTTTTGATGTTCAAAAGAGGTTGAGAAGCTATTTTGAAATGCTCGCCAGAGGTTGTGTGTGTGTCAACAGATTTATCGTGTGATATGGTCTTGTTCAATGTTGAAATGGCTATCTATCCATGCTTGTAGGTTTCCTTATGGTGATCACATGATCTAAGTGTTGAATTAAATAGTTTGGAAGCCTAAATGGTGATGTGGATAGTACTGAAGACAAGATACTAATGGTGTATGGACAGAGTTGAGACATGGATGTAGTATGTTGTATGTTGAATGACTTGCTGAGTACAGAATTAAGACTTGCTAATTGGTATTTTTGATGTGTGTGCCTGTGGAAAACTTTGGAAGAGTGTGATGTATCAATTGTAATTTGTAATCTGAAATTTGTATAGGGGGTTGGGTGGAGCTGGGGAAAGACTTATTGGTATTTTGACAAGTTGAATCTTATTTGGATGTTGGAACATCCTAGTCATTTGTATCTAACTGAACCATTCTGGTGGGTGGTGCCATCTTATGGGTTGCAGCCCATATTGGAGATTGAAGTCTCCACTTATATAAATATTACAAAACTATATCCTGTGTCCCTTGTGTAATGTCTTGATAGTGATGTGGTTAATTGTTGAATGACATGTGCCTAGTTGATATTGTTCTTTGATAAATATGTTGTTGAAGCAATTGTGAAATAATGATATAAGATTGGTAGAAAAAGTTGAAATTGAGTTGAAGCCTTTCCTCGCTGATTCACCCCCCCTCTCTTAGTGAGCATTGTGTCTAACAGATTGAAGTTTTCATTGATGCTAACAAGTGTTCTGCAAAGGCCTTGATTTACTCACAAGGAGACCTTCATAGTTTGGGCATTGGAACACTAGGTGGCCCAAATGATCCAAATGAAAGTTTTCCTTCTACTGTGGAAAGCGATTAACACTATGTCAACGAATAATAGCTTAGTGGAGCATTAGGTGTACTAAAAAAACGAATTGGCTAGATTTATTGTTGACTGGACCCTCTTGTTGCAATTACTCTGGTTTAAATAAAAGGAGGAAGTTGCAGGGTTGTTAAATTCGTTCGTAAGGTACATGACCCGAAGAATACAACTATTATTTTGAGCCTCAATGTTAGTTTGTATCCCCCAAAAAAGGATGCATGCTTACCTTTTATGAATTTACAGCCAGATGATTGTTACAGAGTATGACTGATCTCTCTAGTTTTGGATATGGTTGATAAATAAATCTAGGCTCAATCAATCGCAACTATAGCAAATGTGCCAAAAATGCATGAGTCAGGCGGTACAACAGACGGATGATTCCATGCACATTCTCACATTACGCTTTCAATTATAGAAGGATTGATTTTTTTGCCTGGAGACTCCAAAGACACTTTGTGTGCTTGTCATAGAGGGACTAGGAGGCAACTGATGCCACTTATTGATCGTTTTTATAAATAAAAGACTTCTTTCAGACAAGTACCCCTTCACCTAGACCCAACAGATTTGTAACACAAAATAAAATTTTAAATATGAGTAGAGTTGTGAAGCTTCAGCAAAAAGAGAAGCCTTCTCTAACTCAGCAAGGATAATTATTACAACCATTACAACTTGACCCGTGCGTAGACAGCCAAGAGTTATTAATACCATTAATTACAACTTGAGCCGCGTGTAAATAGCCTTTGAAAGCTGGCATTGGTTTCACGGGTCTGCAAAGATAGCCATATATTGTCGATATAGAGACGAAAGTTCGTTGAAAATTAAAAACGTCGATATTGCCACGGTTTTTCCGCCATGATAAAAAAGAAATAAAGTACTAATCCACGAATGTTCAAAGGTGGAAGTATTTCATGGAAAAATATGCCCAAATGTATTAGTGCTTGTAGTGTGTTGGTTTGTCTACCTAACCATGGTATTGTTTCTTCTTAACCATGTCTGAAGAAAAAGTCGAATTTGCCAAAATGAGGTTTTAGAATAAATTTTGGAGAAAGTCCTGAAAATGACTAAGTGTTGGAAAACTAGCTCAAGTAGCCTTAAGAAAATGCCTGCCACAAATTGTGTGTTGAAAAAAATGCCTGCACCATATGGGGGTCTTGTAGATTGATATTTGGCCTACCTGACCATATCTTCAAACTGTCTTGTAAGTAGCTGAGGAAGAAGTTATGAACCTGCCAAAAGAGTGTTTTAGGCAGATTGGACCAGACTAAGAAAATTGTTTGTGTTGGAAAAACTGGCTCATGTGGCCTTGGTAAAATACCTGTCGTACCTTATAGGTGTATGATAAAAATTATCTGAAGCTATCATCCTACATCGTGTTAAAGAGACTATCTCACCATGGTCTCAGTTCTCAAAGAAGATGTTTGATGACAAAGATAATTGTCTGCCAAAATAGAGTTTTAGGTTGTTTTGCACTATTCCAGTACTGGAAATACTGCCTTAGTGGCCTCAGGGAAATGCATGCCCTATCTCAGAGAATGATGAGAAAAACAATATGAAAGTTTTAGGATATAGCTTGTTGATGGGTGCATCTAACCATGGTCTCAGTTATCATGTGGAGTGTTTTATGACAAAGATATAAATCTGCCAAAAGTAAGAAAAATATTATTTTGCATTTTAAGAACATAAGAAAATTGGTTAAGTGTTAGATTCAGGAAATTGAAAAGGAATTTTGAAATGCCCACAAGGAGGGGTTATTGTGATGATAAAATTCATCAGGTAGCATAGTCATGTTCCTTGGTTAACTGACTATCCATCCATACCTTTAGGTTGTCTTATGATGGTCTCATATGCAAAATATCAATCTACCAAAAATAGGAAAAATAATATTTTGCATAGTGAGAACAAAAGAAAATTGACTATTAAAAACAGGAGTTTGAGAGGTCAGTTGGAAATGCCCGCCAAGGGTTGTCTTTGTGCAAGTAAATTTATCAAATGCCATGGATCCATTCTTTGGTAAGTTGTCCATTTTCTCCTAACTTCAGGTCTCCATAGAGTGTTCACACGTGTGAAATAGGAGTCTGCCAAAATGGGGAGAAATATGTTTTGATGTTCAAGAGAGGTTGAGAAGCTATTTTGAAATGCTTGCCAGAGGTTGTGTGTGTGTCAACAGATTTATCTTGTGATATGGTATTTTTCATTGTTGAAATGGATATCTATCCATGCTTGTAGGTTTCCTTATGGTGATCACATGAGGGAGAAATAAATTTGCCAAAGTAGAAGAAAATTTGTTTTTACAAGTTAAAAACAATTTTGTCTAGCTGTTAAATTAAACAGTTTGGGGTGATTCCATGAAGATGGGTAACACTTTTTGGCCAAATTTGGCGATGAAAACCTGATTTTTTACTCATGTGCTAAATAGAAGCCCTCAAAACGCATA
>LPNX010866638.1:5912-16125 GCA_001517045.1 Pseudotsuga menziesii
TCCAATTGTAAAGGATGTTAGGTCCAGTGCCTTCACTAATTGATCCTATTGTGCATATAAAAAGATATGAAAGAATAATATGGAGAGCAAAAGCTTCTATAATGAAACATTGATGACAGTAGTTTTAATATTGAATAATAATTGCTCAAAGGAAATAAATTTCATGTAAATCGGTACCTGTATAGACAACATACAAAATATTTTCTAGAGGACCCTTCATTGCTTCAATAAGGGTTTTGTAACTAGGCTCAACACCAACCGAAGATGAGAAGCCATGAATATTACCTCCCCTTACTGTCAATTATTTTGTGGTTGCCATGTTGGACCTCACTCCTTTTTTCTTGATACACTGTCAACATCAAAACCATAACCATGTTGGAATTAACATATATAACATCTATGAATGTTTACTAAGACTTCTGAATCAATCAATCCATTGGGTCCATATCAAATAATGAAATGTAAAATACACGCAGAGATACAGAGACAGATATTGGTAGTTCTCTCCAACTTACATATTAGATACATATTATTCCCTCTTATATTTAAAAGTTCATCCACTTACAGTATAAACCCAATGTTAATAAGAGGCCTGCTGCTGGAGATTCTTTCAAGACCATTTGGATGGCATATGAGGTCAGCTAATCTATTTCTTTATATATTATTTCCATTTGTTACCAGGCAGATTCTTCTATCATAGATTTGAACACAGAGATCTCAAGAGCAGAGGATAGCTACACAGACTCTATTGTGGCAACTGAGAATGTCCTTGATGCATTTTTCTCTCACAAAGGGTGTCAAAGCGGGGCATGGTTGGTTGGAACAAAATTAAGAAGATAAAAGTTCATTCCAATTGCCAGGTTCAGCAGCATGAGAAAAGCAATCCCTCTGCTAAATTAATCTCGAGCTATGCAAACTTTATAAACGGTGTTACTTCTATGGTGACATTTCTCCGAAAGTTTATCCAGAGAGCTAATATTGGTCATTTCCTCCAAATGTTCCTCCAGCAGAAGCTATTATGCCAGGGTTAGAAGATTTTGGAATACATGGATCCTATTTCAATAACATTCAGTTTGGAGACAACAATTTCTTCGGTAGCATACCAAGATTTATTTAATGCCTCCAAATGGCTCTTACATCAAAGGCTTTATGGCTGTTGATTTAAACAATTATGTTCCAATGGATGCTGCCATTTGTATAAGGCTAGCAAATCAGCAAGCAATATCCAGTGGGCAGGCTGAAGGACAAAGTGGGTTTTCACACAGGGTAAATGAAATTCTTGGAGTCCTGGGTGATGGTGGCAGTTACAATCGAATATTTTACACACCAAGTGATAATGAGAAGAGTTTAAACTTCCGTGTTGGGGAGAATCCACCTATTGAAATTCCCCGACCTGTGGTTACCATCGTGGGCTCGAGATGCTGCACGACAGACTTCAAAATTAAGTCAAGACAAACAGCAGCACACCTTCAAGCTCCATCCAATAATATTGAGATCAATGTAAAGGATCACGAGGCTGTGATGCACGTCGTAACAATTTCTGGAGAAGGATGACACACTGAAGCCTTTAAATAGAAATCCAAAGTGCAACTCCACTAGCAGAGAAGGAAGGATTTTTGGTCGTTGGTCGAAAAGATATGACCAGCAGCATCCTTGATATTTGGAGAGCAGTTCTGCAAAGGTATAAGTCCAAAGTTAAAGGACCTGCATTTGACAGTTGCAAGAACGAATAGCAAAGTTTTGCACAGCTTCACGACATTATTTCCAACCATGGGGATTATGAATTGGGGTTTGAAGGAATTCCCACAATTGACATTCTGACATTTTGACATAGTAATTTTGACATTTTTGACATTTTGACATTTTGACATTTTCTAGCATAAACTAAAAGAAAAAGAAATATAAGCCAATTGTAAAGGATGTTAGGTCCAGTTCCTTCACTAATTGATCCTGTTGTGCATATAAAAAGATATGAAATAATAATATGGAGAGCAAAAGCTTCTATAATGAAACATTGATGACAGTAGTTTTAATATTGAATAATAATTGCTCGAAGGAAATAAATTTCATGTAAATCGGTACCTGTATAGGCAACATACAAAAGCTTTTCCACAGGACCCTTCATTGCTTCAATAGGGGTTTTGTAACTAGGCTCAACACCAACCGCTTTGGAGAGCAGTTCTGCAAAGGTATAAGTCCAAAGTTAAAGGACCTGCATTTGACAGTTGCAAGAACGAATAACAAAATTTTGCACAGCTTCACGACATTATTTCCCACCATGGGGATTATGAATTGGGGTTTGAAGGAATTCCCACAATATGACATTTTGACATTTTGACATAGTAATTTTGACATTTTTGACATTTTGACATTTTGACATTTTCTAGCATAAACTAAAAGAAAAATCAATATAAGCCAATTGTAAAGGATGTTAGGTCCAGTGCCTTCACTAATTGATCCTATTGTGCATATAAAAAGATATGAAAGAATAATATGGAGAGAAATAGCTTCTATAATGAAACATTGATGACAGTAGTTTTAATATTGAATAAAAATTGCTCGAAGGAAATAAATTTCATGTAAATCGGTACCTATATAGACAACATACAAAATCTTTTCCAGAGGACCCTTCATTGCTTCAATAGGGGTTTTGTAACTAGGCTCAACACCAACCCAAGATGAGAAGCCATGAATTTTACCTCCCCTTACTTTCAATTATTTCGTGGTTGCCATGTTGGACCTCACTCCTTTTTTCTTGATACACTGTCAACATCAAAACCATAACCATGTTGGAATTAACATATATAACATCTATGAATGTTTACTAAGACTTTTGAATCAATCAATCCATTGGGTCCATATCAAATAATGAAATGTAAAATACACGCAGAGATACAGAGACAGATATTGGTATTTCTCTCCAACTTACATATTAGATACATATTATTCCCTCTTATATTTAAAAGTTCATCCACTTACAGTATAAACCCAATGTTAATAAGAGGCCTGCTGCTGGAGATTCTTTCAAGACCATTTGGATGGCATATGAGGTCAGCTAGGCTATTTCTTTATCCATTATTTCCATTTGTTACGTTTGTATGTGTTTATCATTTTTTTCTTTCTTTGCATTCTTGACTTAGGAATTCATGCTACATTGGAGTACAACGGGTATTGTCAAATTATAATCTTGAGTTAAACTAAAGTAGCATGCTCAACAAGCAAACTAGGGATACCATAAAATACATGAATAAATACAGAGACATATTTTGGTGGTTCTCTCCCACTTATATATTACATGCATATTTTTCCCTCTTTTATTTAAAATTTCATCCTCTTACAATATCAACCTGATATTAATAAGTAGCCTAATGCTGGAGATTTAGTCAAGACCATTTGGTTTCAATATGATGTCAGCTAGTCTATTTCTTTATCTACTACTTGTTAAATTTTGTATGTTTTCATTGTTTCACTGCCATATTTGCCTCCTTGACATAGGAATTCATGCCACATTGGAATACAACATGTATTGTCAAATGATATTCTTGAGTTGAAATGAAGTAGCATGCTCAACAAGAAAACTGGGAATGTCATCAAAAGGCCTTTGGAAGTTAATTTCTTTCTTTTGATGATGAGAACTTTGTGGAAGAAAAATTAAATAGAGACAATCCATGGGGTTGTTGAAATATGTATGGCTTACAATATTTTGTATTCCCTTTGTAAATAAAATATTATTGAACATCTCGAAGGCGAATTGGGATATGGGATGAAAAGGTCACATCTCATTGTAGTATTATTAAAAAGAAAAAAAGAAAATATGAATGAAACAGAGAGGAAAAGTGATGACAACCCATATGGAAAGGGAGAAAGTACAAAGGTGGTTCACTTGGTCTAAATTTAAACATAACAATGAGAGATACTATGTAGTTGGACAGAGCTCATTTGAGAACTCGTGCTTTATCAAGAATGGTGTGCGCCA
This sequence comes from Pseudotsuga menziesii, assembly GCA_001517045.1. NCBI lineage: Eukaryota > Viridiplantae > Streptophyta > Pinopsida > Pinales > Pinaceae > Pseudotsuga > Pseudotsuga menziesii. Next base: position 9,889 of record LPNX010866638.1, read on the forward strand.
TTAAAATTTACATGTTGTATCATAGGTATGGTGGCTACAAGGATCAATATAGAGCCAAGCTGGCGCCATTATGGCTCTGAGTATGTCTCAAAGAACAATGAAAGATTTGTATGAGAAGAGATTGAAGAAAATATATGTGCATGTTTCCAGGTACAACGAACCTGTCAAAGTGTAGAAACAGAAAAGAGTACAACGAACCTGTCAAAGTGTAGAAACCAGAAAAGAGTACACAGATTAAGTGAATTTGCGTATTAACTACATAAGAAGAATGTGAGGTAAAGGTCACTTGTAGATCTTGAAGATCCATGAGAAATAAAACTATTGTGAGATAATTTAACTTGTTGTTGGTTGTGCATAGTTGTTGCTAATGTTGTGAGAAGAATACTATGCTTGCTATTTGTTTTCGTAGACTGAACTATAGCTGAGTTATGTGAAAGAATTCTGGAGCTGAGATGCATAAAAGAGGTTTGGCGATTCTAGTGAGAAAAATCACAGCATGAAGGCATTCAAAATGTCCACAATAAATTGTTTTGTTGACATTTGAAGGAATTTATCATTTGAAATATATATATTGACCAACATTAGATATAATAGTTGTTGAAGAAAGTTAAATGATATATATCAACAAAATAAAGGTATTTAAGGGACATTAAAGTAACAAGGAAGAGAGAAACTCATACCAAAATGGCTGAATCGGGATACTATAACCTAAATTATGGGGGCAGAGTCCCTTGCAGAGCAGTGTAAGACAGGTTTTTGCAAAACCATAAATTCATTGTGTGTTCTTTGTAGATACTTTAGAAGTGGGGTATATTAAAAATGCAAATGTGTTATCCAAAAAAAATTATTAGAATTCATCTCTATATAATATTAAGGGGTGGAGTGTATCAGAAATTAATGCATACATTCAAATGAGAAAAATTCTCATCATTCAGTTTTCATATTGCCACAATGAACCATTTTCTTTATAACAGTAAACAAGTTGATAGTGGTCATAAAATGCTTAAACATAATGTGTGGATATAAATGAACCTGATAGACCCATTCTTACAGAATTTAAGAATGGGATAAGTCAACAAAGTTTCTCAAAGGATTATAAAAACCCCTTCAAAATATATTCACGAGTCCCAACTCGGAGGATGGGTGTAATTTTGTACAAATAGTGCAAGGATATGTATGATTAAATACATCCCCTTGACCATACTAAGTACAAGTATTAATAGAGTCTTAGTATCTCTATATGAAGCCCCTAAGAAAAATGAAGATAAATTTGAGATTATTTCATACCTGAGGAAAAAACCGTCATGAATAGGTGTACGACCTGAGCCCAATTGGATCAATACCCAGCCACCATTTGCACAAATAAATGGGAGACTATGTGTAGGTATAAGGAATTCAGGTTTGCAGCACACAGGATTTCTATCACAGGCCATTTATAGATATTCTCTGATTATGTATTATGCATTTTCTTATAACCTGGAACATTGGCAATAGTTGGTAGTTTTTAAAATCTATTAAAACTAACTGGCAGTAGGTTTTGGTATCTTTTTGGATAATTTGGAAAGATAGTTATACAACGAATGGGATTTGTATATGATCCAGTTCCTTCTGTAGAAGCCACACACAGTCACAGAACTACATTGAAAAGAACGTTATGACAGTTTGAATTCACTGTATAGCAGGTCGAACTCTTTATAAGATATAATATATCATGTTCTTGATTACGAGAGGCATCATATGAGCATACTCGTAAACATCTCCAGCCATAGCAGAAGGTGCTGGCACAACGTAATCCTGTTATTATGTTGTTTTTTATGTTTTCTTTGTAACACAGACTTCCAGCTCTGTTAGTAATTGACAGGGAAATTGAATACTGGAACAGCATCAGTGTATGCTTACTTTGTAAATTTTAAAGGAGTCCCTACAGGCTCATAAACAGAACCATCATGATGGTTGAAATGATTCACGCTTCAGTGAATTTTCAGAATGTAATTTTGATCTCGAAAGATGAATAAAATTACGCTTTTTTTCCTTGGAAAAAACAAATAAGGAATTCAGGTTTAAGGAATTCAAGCAAAGGAGGTTATTATTATCACAACCGTTGGTAAATTGCAATTACAATATCACTAAACCATAGAAAGTGGAAACATCACCTTCTCACCGATTATTGTCAAACAACTAGTAGAAGTTAATTAAATCGGCGATGGCTCTAAACCCTGTAACCCAGCTTGCTAAGGATAATTCATAAAACATCTCCCAGATGATAAGTTTCCTTCTGTAATACAATAGACAATCATAAATATATTCTCAAACATAGCTATGGAAGAAGGTGGATAAAATACACCATATCCATGGGAAAAAATGGAATTACCAGCATTTAGGTGCTGGTAGCAAAGGTTGAGATCAAGAAAAATGATTTTCCTTTTTTGTGTAACTAGGTTATAAAACCTTGGATCCACATTACAAGTCAACATCACCCTTGGGATTAATTTTATGGAACCCTATCTAGGGTTAACTAATGGCATTCCTTCTCACTGAAAAATTTGCTCGAGTTCCTAGAACGCCCATGAAGCTACAAAGAAAATTGGGGTTTTGTGCCCCTCCTCTCAGGTCAACCTTCACTATGCAAATTCGCTTCTAGAGATTCATCAGTTCCTGCGTTTAGTTCTCTAGTACATGCATGCCAATTGTAAGTGGGAAGAACATATGTATAACAACAATATAATTACATTACAAAAACAAGCCATATTAGATTAGCTGGGACCAGTGCGGAATTAGATCGTGGAGCTATTTATAATGCCAACTTCCCATCTCTAATCTTTTTCTATGATCCATAAAAGTTAGAGAAGATAGTTACTATAAAAGAGAAGAAATATGTCCAGGAGGAGATGAGTTTCAAATCGAAATAGCTCTCTCAGTCTGGTTCGAGCTCGTCCTCAGGTCCCGCAACAATGCCGAGAGAATCAAAACAAATTAATTCCTGCAACTCTGAATAATATGGATAGGCATGGTGAGTCCCAATACAGTTTTCAAACAATTGGTATATGACGCTTTCAATATGCAATATGTTTCCCACCTAATCTTAATGTACTCTCCTTGTGCTAGGTGGGGTATGCGTTCTAAAATAATAAATTGAAGAAAAATATCAAACACCTTTTGTATTCCATTGCATGGGATGAGGCCACGGATTGTAATTTGTAATCCATGGTAGGGAATGAGTCCATGGCTTGTGGGCACAATAAGTTTTGAAAGGTACAAGAATTCCAATTTCAGAATAATTTTGAAAGTTACAAGAATTCTAGTTCCTTAAATGTCATTAAGATACCATCTTGGATGGGAGTTTTGGTTATGAATTTCTTAATCTTATTAAAGTAAAACTATTTTAACCAAGTTTTACATTTCAACACTATTCAATTCTAAATTTGTTAATCTGTATCATTTTCATGTGTGGACACTATGGAAAATAAATTTTTGAAGTATTAGGATTTCAATTTCATCAATGCCATTAAGAGACTGTTTTTAATGGAAACTTTGGTTATAGCCCACGTAGGTGTGACTCATTGGTGATTCGCTTGATACGAATTCACATGTTATAAAGGAGGTCACGAGTTCAAATCACACTCGGGCTTACCCATGTCCCATGCTTGCGGGCAGTTGTGGGGCACCTAAAGGTATAGTGGTAGCAGGAATGGACCCCGTGTCACATGAGTACCAGCTCAGTCTCCAGTTTCCATTCCCCTAGTTACAAAAAAAACATGGGAACTTTCGTTATGAATTTCTTAATCTTTATTACAATATAAAAAAAATTAACGTTTTTTTCAATTTTTTTATGTGTCAACACTTAATCTAGGGATTTTTTTAAAACTTTTTTAACATCCAAATAAAATTTTATAGTAATCAAGCAATCCACTTAAATTCCAAAAGACCAAGTTGGTCTCAATAAAGGTTAACTCTCACCATCATCATTATACATACAAAAACATTGTTAAAATCATGGCATCAACCACGCGTTACAATGAAACATAAGGGTATTCAAGTCACTTGTATAATCATAAGAAACTTGAATTTAAGTGAATATTGTCACCCTTTCTAATTGGTAGACAAAATACTTATATAGGTATATATTTATTTAGAAAAATGTGTTAGACAAACTTATACCACGCATATAGGAATTCATGAAGAGTTTAGAATAAAGGTAGTCTAGTCCATTTAAGTAGTTTATTATCTCTTAGGAGGGATATTTGTATTTTGTGTCTTCAATTTGGTTAAAAATTAGAGGGTATATCAATAATGGATTACTAGATAGAAGGTTTTCTTAACATGCATTGTTTACCATTTGGCTGAACAAATGTAGGGATATTATTATACATTAAAATTGTGGATTTCTTCCATACGTTTAGAATCTATTTGTGGCAGTACTTAATAGTTACAAAAAAAATTGATGTTACGAATTTTGAATATATCCATCATCTTAGATATGCTTCTTCTTCCTTGTTAGCACAAAAACTAGCTACTTCTTAAGATTGAATTCCTAAAATCAATGGTAGCTTGTGAACAACCTAAGAGGGAGGCCATAATTGTCACAACACTTAACCTTTTTTTTTCATCTTTAGGTTATNCTTGTGAACAACTAAGAGGGAGGCCATAATTGTCACAACACTTAACCTTTTCTTTTCATCTTTAGGTTATGTCTTCTCTAGCTAATTCAAAGGTGGAGTCCCTAGGGTAGGATTACTAAGTGTTAACAATGGAGTACATGGCGAAATTAATGAAGAGTAACTTTACAAAATCAAAGTATTTTTCTTTTTGTCAAATATAAGAGTCATGGTGGATTCAGATGGATTCATGATGGGACGTGTAAATATATATTAAGGGGGTCTCTGAATCCATCTGTAGTGTTACAATTTGTTAAATGAACAAATTCATTATCAAATTTGTTAATTTTTTTCATTACCGAAGTGACAACTAAAAATTACCAAATAAATGACCAATTTCTATGTGGTCATTTTTAGTCTAGATGTCCCGTGACCAAATTTAGTCATTTATCTTGGTCATTTTTAGTCTAGATATCCTGTGACCAAATTTGGTCATTTATCTTGNCTAGTGTTACAATTTGTTAAATGAACAAATTCATTATCAAATTTGTTAATTTTTTTCATTACCGGAGTGACAACTAAAAATTACCAAATAAATGACCAATTGCTATGTGGTCATTTTTAGTCTAGATATCCTGTGACCAAATTTGGTCATTTATCTTGGTCTTTTTTAGTTAGCTCACTTAAATTTATCAATTTTGGTCATTTATCCCTTGAAAAAAACTACAGTGACCAAAATTTTTGGTCTCCTGGTCACTAATCTCTCATTTTCCACTAGTGATTGTCTCACTCTTTTTCTTCCTTTCTCCACTTAACCCCAATATCTTAACAACCCATTGGTATCTACGTCTAACTCCTTAACACTCCCTCTACATGTTTACCTCTAACCCCTTATCACCCCCCTCCCCCAAACCTTTAAATGGTATAATCACAAACCAAAAAATATAGTTATAAATCATGTGCTTGTTTATGTCATTAAAAATGCATGCCTGTTTATGTCAATAAAATCGTGTGCACCTTTTCTTCAGTAAAAACGAGTGCGTGTTGTTATTAGAAAAAACCCATACTCGTTATTGTCACATATGCTCCTAAACCCACACCCCCCACTCCACTCTACCTCCCACTCCTAGACTCCTAACACACCCCTTACTCTCTCTCTCTCTCTCACACACACAAACACACACATCCACAGGTCACCCCATCCCACTAAGGACCCCACCACTCCACTCTATCTTTGTCTCTCTCTCACACACACACACCCACATATCCCTATGTCTCCCCTTACCACTAATGCCCCCTAACCTATAACCTACAACACCTATACACCCCCGCACAAATCCATAGGTCTCCCCTTATGACTAACACCCCCTACCTTATATCACTCCCCAACCAATCCAACTACCTCTAACCCCCACTTGCCTACTACATCCCCTCTACAACACCTAGACACCTCCACATTAATCTAACCTCGCCCCAATCCTAAAATCCTAACACACCTCTCTCTCTCTCTCACACACACACACACACACATCCACCCATACCACTAAGGACCCCCCACCCCTCAACTCTATGTTTCTCTCTCTCTCTCTCTCTCTCTCTCTCTCACACACACACACACACACACACATCCCTATGTCTCCCC
>LPNX010866640.1:0-17343 GCA_001517045.1 Pseudotsuga menziesii
CAAGAAATACCTGAAAAAACATGATGATGACATCATCATCATGTTTTTTCAGGTATTTCTTGGTTTTGGGGTAGCGGGGTCTGTCAAAAGTATGCAGTGTGGGTACTCATTGGATGCAGAACTAAATTCTGCATCCAATGAGCTCTCCCACTCAGAATTTGAGTAAAAACACAAGGCGATATGTCGAAAATATGAACCAAAAAAGTAGTTTTCTTTTATGATAAATATGTCAATTCAACCATTATGGTTGACTCATTTTATTGAAATTATATTGGTTCTTGAATTCCAACTCACAAAATTTATTGTTGGCGCGTTTTCTTATAAGGCCCATTTTAGACCCTAAATTTCCTCTAATGTTAGTTCTTATGGGTAACTTCCAGAACCATATTTCTGTAGTTTGTCCGGTAGGGTATTTAAGTCCTTGGCCCTGTGCCAAGGTTTCCAATGAAGACCAAGAAGGTGGGTGGGTGCTTTTCACTTTAGATATCAATAATGAAGTATTAATCTCCCTTAGTTATGCAATCTTATGCAAATTCACAGTGAACAGTCGTCACAGATAGATTTGTTAATGGAAATACAACATTCATACAGTCATCTCTTTAATGCACAACAACCAATTAATCATTAACATAGTAAATACGCACTTGTCTAAGCTAGTCAACATTCACATAGATACACAACATGTAACATGGAAACCCATCTGGGAACAAACCACAAGGTGCTCTTCATTTGGAATTGGCATGAGAAAATAGATACACCTTTTGTTTGTACATAAAGCTATAGAATTTGTTCAATATATTCTTTTATATCTCTACAGACTTCTTTTCCCTCTCATTCTCTCTGTTCTTTTCTATCGTTGTCACTTTATTCTACTCCTACTCAGCGATACGCAGATAGCCTAGATCGACTCAACCCTCCCTATCTGTTTGTGTACTCAGCTGCAGATCCCCTTACTCTGATGCACTCAGCAATCCAGAGTCGCCTAATAAAAAATGGTGTATCTTCTACTCAGCTCAAAAAGCATCTAAACAAGAACTAGCTAGTAGGCTAACTGATTGACTGGCTAACCCATGTACAGCTTGGGTTTCCCCTTTTATAGCCTTATTACAGACTTGATATATTCCCATACATACTTATTACAGACTCAATCATGACCTGATACTGACTCTAACAGACCCAGCTACACTCGTTATCTCAACCGAATTATTATCCTCAACCCATATGATGTCTTTCCTATTCTAGCAAAATATGACCAAAGAGGTGCTATCGGCCTGAGTTACAAAAATGCCTTTATGCGTATGGTTTTTTGTTGGCTTAGTCGAGCTTGTATCCATGATCACTAAGGGTTGTTGCTTCTCCACATCATGCCTTACTGTCACTTTCTGGCCTTTACCTTAACTGCACACCTGCGTCTGCGAATATTCTGCCATGTCATCACATCTCGTGTTCTGCACTTCCTTCATAGCTTACAAAACTGGTGCGGCTTCCTCATCCCGCACCTTCTCTTTTCCTTTCTCCCGTTCTTCCTTCTTCTGTCGCGGCATCCTTCCCTTCTTTCTTTGATGTTGTTTCCTATGTCGTAGCTCCTTCTTCTTCTTCCATGTACTTTTTTCCCTTACTTATATACAATTCCATATGAATTCTTCCCTTCTATCTTGGGCCCAAAAGGCCCCCAACACTCACCTATGGTTCATCTTGAGCCATGCAAGCTACTGCTCCATAAACTGACTTACGCAAATTTGTGTCTAAAAATCCTCCATGATTTTCAGCAGCTTCTCTTTTTCTATGCGCACTTCTTCATCAACTTTCTGCATGTGCTCCACTAGGTAGGAACTGATGTGTTCCGGCATGTTGTTTTCAGCTAAGGCTGCGACATCGCGCACCTTCTTGTGCACAGGCTGAATTAGCCCTGTGACCCTTTCTAGTTCTTCCTTTTATACTCATTCTGTGTTTGATAATATGTTATGTCTGTGTTCGCAACTGGTAGGAAGGTTTACATTCCTTCTGTGTTTGTCTTACTTCCTAGTAGTCCCTATTCCTCTTGATAACATTGTTAGTTGTGCAGGACTCTGGAAGAGACTAATGATTATCGAAAGTACTAAATCCTTGACATACTTGTCATTCTTGTCTGCTTCTGAAGGTTTCCACCACTTAGTAGGGTAGGACGTAGCGGTAGAACGGAGGGGATGAAGGACCTATCACGATTAGCAATGTTCCTTATCCACATTTTCAACTACAGCCCTCAACTCAATCCACGTTTTTCCTTCCTTCATTCAAAATCCAATTCAGCATTAGTCATGAAGGAGTCTGCTACATCTCGGTAATATTTAGGGCTTACTTTCGTCACTCTAACTAGCAAGGGAGAAATATTTTTGTTAGGTACAATTCTGGTGAGAGTCGTGGTCTCATAGTTGGACTAGATCCTTCCTCTAGGGTAAGCTAGTACAACACATATTTGGATGCGTCGTCACCTTTCTTAGATTTATCAATTTCTAGTAATGATGGTGACAACCTATACCTTCATTCCTCCATCTCCCATTTCGAGCAATTGTTCAGATCATCCAGTCCTATCAATGGATACTATGCATTGTGGCAATTAATTTTTGTCGACCTTGTCTAGGGGTTTTGGTGGAATGTTTTTTGGGATAGGCATTGTTGGCTCTACTTCTCCTACCTTTCCCAGCTCCCCTAAGGCAATGCTACTTTTCCTGACATCAGAAGGTTTCTCCAATGTAATGAACATCTTCACCCCAATTGTTGGAGCTGCTTCTGTATGAATACCCCAAAGTGGCTCAATTTCCAAGCAGCAACTAGCAGGAAGTAAAACACATCAAACAACAAGTTTCCTCAGCAGAATAGTAAGTATAGATTCCTTATCAAGACCCCTAGGGTCATTACCAGCACAATAGTTAGTCATCCTTTTCTTTCACTAGTTTCCACTCACTTTGTATGTTAGCACCAATCCAAGTGTGGTATTATAGGGAGCTAGGAAATTACTAAATCATTACCAGCTGTTACTTCCACCACTAAGTCCGTTAATTCCTCACATGCACCACCATCGAGTAGCATGATTACAACATGGATCATCACATGGGTCCTTATGTCGACTCCGTATGTGTAGGCACCAACTATGTCACCCCTTTTTGCTATGACATCATGATACTAATGGCGGAGGTGACCCTTAACATCACTTGCGATCAACTTTGAATTTCCTCACGGTCTGCAAACTGGATATTTGTCATTTCAACAATATTTCCACATCATTATATTGACATTCCATTGTTTTTAGTGCCATCCTCTGCTCATCGAGGCTTGTGTGAAGGTCATAGTCAGCCTTCTTCTCCTAACAACATGATTATCATCATCATTATTATACTTTTTTTTTTAAACTAGCAAAATAAGGCTTCAATCGGCTCCCATTGAAGAGCCCTCTAACTTTCGTACCATCGATTTCTCCTCCATTAGTGATTTCCTTCACCACATAGGGACCCAACCAGTGCATTTTCAGCTTGCTTGGGTGCTTGAAAAATTTACTGTCGTACATAAGAACAAGACCTCCCACTAAAAATTGCTTGTTCTTGATATGTCTATCGTGCCATGATTTTTTCCTTTGTTTTGCTACATTCTGATGGAAACCTACAATAAAACGTTCTTCTTCCAAATGGATTAACTGAATTAATCGTTCTTCAACAACATCAACATCCGTTATTTTTGTAATGGCCGCTACCTTTAGACTTGGGACAATATATTCCATAGGCATGCCAACCTCTTGTCCATACACTAATCTGAATGGTGTTTGGCATGTTAACTTCTTACGTGTAGTACAATATGCCCATAGGAGTGCATAAATTTTTTGGTCCCAGTCATCCCTTATTGTGTTGCAGACCTTAGTGAGCACATTTTCCAGAATCTTATTGAATGATTCGATCGTTCCATTTGCATGCAGGTGATATGGAGTTGTTTTTCTATGTTGTATCTGAAATTCATCCATTAATTATTCAATCAACTGATTAACAAAGTGCATACCTTGATCGCTAACCAATATTTTTGGGTAGCCAAACCTGGTCACCACATTCTCAAATAGAAACTTTGCTACCGCCGCAGTAGTACAATCCTTGATAGGTACAACCTCTTCCCATCGAGTCAAGTAATTCGTCACATTGATAATGTATCTAGCTCCTGTGTGCTTCCCTGCTGGACTAATAAGCCCCACAAAGTTGGCATCCCAATTATCAAATGCTTGCAGTGTGATTTGTGGAACTAAAGGCATCTCATCTTGTCTAGATGGCTTTCCCATGTGTTGATAGACATCACAACTACGACAATAATCTCTAGCATCAATATGCATGGTAGGACACCATAGCCCTGCTTGTAGTATATTGTGGGTTGTCGCCTTTCCTGCATAGTGTTCTTCTGCAACACCAAGATGGGATTCACTTAATATAATAGGCCACTCGTTTTAAAAAACACAGCGGCTCAATATTTCATCTGCAGCCGTGTTACTAAATGTTTTTTCTGCACAATTGTAAACTTGGCTAGCGTGAACCCTGTAGTTAGGAACTATATGACATACTGATACTGGTTATCAAAGGTGGTTAGCACAAATAATTGCGCATTTGGGAGATTGTCTTCCAGACTAGTACATTCATCTCCACTTCCTATTTTGGATAAGTGGTATGGTCCTAAGTTTAAGCGGCTTGGTTTGAAAATAATCTCAAAATCAAATTCCTAGAAGAGGAGGAGCCATCGACATATCTTCCCCCCCAACATTGGTTTTTCAACCAAATATTTCAATGCAGAATGGTGAGCGTACATTTTAAAATTCCCTCCCAACAAGTAATGCCTAAATTTTTGCAATGCATAGACCATCACAAGTCCTTCTCTCTCTATTGTAGTGTATTTTTTTTCTGCAGTTGATAACTTCTGGATAGCAAAATAAATGGGGTGATCAATATCTCCTTCTCCCAGTTTTGTCAATACCACTCCCAGTGCCATGGAAGATGCATCTACATGAACATGGAATTGTTTTTTCCAATATACAAATATAAATATAGGTGCAGTGGCCATTTTTCTTTTTAACTTATCTAGGATTTCATGACATTCATCTGTCCATTGGAACTTAGTATATTTTTTTAACAATTTTTCCATCAGGGCAGTCACTTGTGCATATTCTTTGATGAACTTTCTGTAATATACTGTATGCCATAGCATTGATATTAATTGTTTAACTATGGTAGGTGGTGGAAAGTCCAAGATGATGGCAATTTTAGCTGTATCAACCAAAATCCCATCATGACAAGCCACATGACCTAACAGAGCCCCGAAAGGAGCATAAAAAATACACTTCCTCAAATTGAGGGAAATCTGGTACTGACGACATTGTTCCAACATTAGCATAAGAATTTCTATGTGATATTTTATATGACCTAAAATGGTCCAATCATAAAAATTGACTTCAAGAAATTTGTGTATATATTCCTTAAAGGAAGCAATTACGATTATGAAGAAAATTACAGGCGCATTTTTGAGTCCAAAGGGCATTACCATGTATTGGTAGCATGCCCATTCTATGGCAAAGGTACTCTTGTAGCGCTCTTGTTTGGCAATGCGGACTTGATGGTATCATGAGAATCCATCCGTAAATGAATACATCTCTTTCCCTCCAACATTTTCTGATACTTCATCTGTAAATGAAGTTGGGAAGGGATCATGCAAGAAGACATCATTAACTTTTTGAAGATCAACACAAATTATGACTTCCTCTAAAGTATTATTATCTTATACCACTATCGGGCTGATCCATTATGATTCCTCGACTGGTTCTATGACTCCTGCTTCCAAGATTTAGTTAAGATCCACTTTAACTTTCTCCTTATAACACAGGTTCAAGCGGTATGGTCGATGTTTGACCGGTTTTGCATCAGGTCTCAAGGGTATCTTGATTTCGTCAAGGTCTCTTACTATACCTTTCATTTCAGAGAAATTTGTAGGGAACAGATCCTGAAACTTATTTAATAAATCAATGATTTTCCGCATAGGCTCTTCATCCCAATAATCCTCGATATTGGCGAACTTCGGGTTTTCCTCATACCCAATATTCACTTTCTTGATTTTAAGTGGTTTTAAAAATTGATCAGTAGTTATAGGAGCTCCTTCTACTGTACGTATACCTTCTGACTCAGGTATATTTATCTCTAGTGGGTCATTGTCATCTGGTTCTCTAGTGATATTGTAGCACTCCATATAGTTGTGTGTAGTCATGGGGCATTGGTGACGGTGTGCCTCTACAGCCGGTATTTCTTCAAATATCTTCTCCTTATTTATCTGTAGCGCAACATCAACTGTTGGATGTTTGCTTGTAAATTGAAATGTCTAGGTAAAGTTTAGAGTTAATTTTTCCCATTCAACAGTTCCTTGTCCCAGCTCCTCTAAAGTGTAACATCTTCTAGGCATCATTTCCAAAGTATGGATGAATCAGTTAACCCATTCTTGCCACGGATATTATTTCCAAGTCGTGCGAAATTGCTCAATATGTTTTCCAAGATCTGATAATCCTATGTATTTCTAATCAACGTAATTGATCTCATATCCAAATCTAATATCCATCAGTCTTCTACATTGCATCCAATTTGAGATGGATTGTTTATGTGTACCCCACCATCTAGCGGGCATAGCTTTCAGCACACATTCCAAAGCAGTCAGTCGCTGTGATTCTATGACATTTTCTTTGAATTTTTCCAGGAAGGATGCAAGGTTAGGAAATAATTCATATCTAGGCAGCACGCTTGCTTCAACTCCTACCCATCGAAAATCTCTTGTGATCCTTGCACATTTGCGCATTGACACTTCGTGCAACTTGTTTTGCCAATTTTTTAGTGCTTCTCCTGAGTCAGAAGTGCACGAGATGACACTGCACCAACTCAGGATTCCATCAGCTGTGGGATTAATATAATCTTCCTTCGAAGACATGATTTTATACAGCTAGTCCAAGTAGTTCTCTTTCCCTTCGCTATGCATAGGCTCAACATGACGTTGCCTTTCAAGGGGATCAATGGGAGCAACCACTCTTATTTCGGAATCCTCAAAAGACAGGATCCTTTTCTTGAAGTTTATGATTGTCTAGTTATAAATATCCCAATCAATCCCCAGAAGAGAAGGGTAGGGATTTGTGTCATCAACAAAGTCAATGAACTTGAAGTCGACATTTGTTCTCAAGCCTTCAACGTCCACGGGCACCTGGGAAAGTCTACCAATTGGTAGCACCTTCGACAGGTTTGCAAGCCGTAGCTGAATAGGATAGTAGTCCAGTCATAGCTTGTTCATTATTCCCATGTTTGTCTTGTCAATATTTTGACATTTGAGCCCAATTCAAGTATGATATAGTCCATATCATAATCTCATGTCTGCATAGTCACTCGCAATTCTTGACTTGTCTTCTGTTTGCTTCTGACTTGATTGAGTCTTCTTTCTCGGTGAAAATATTTTTTGTTTTCTTCTATGAGTGCTATCAACTCTGTGACAACATCTTTGTCATGGATCAGTGCTAAAAAACTTTTGGAAAAGTCCTTGAGCTTACTAACCTTTTTAGTGGGCGGCCTTCTGATTAGTTGTTCAAATCTTTCGAGTATAGCTCTCACTTGTCCCGATGTCGACGGTTGATTGGTATCAACAAATTCTTGTCATACTTCCAAGAAGACTTCATTCTCTTATTGGACCTCTAGAGGAGCTTTCTTTTGTGCCGCAGGTTACACCTGTGAATGTCCTTGCAGTGTATTTTGGTCTGCTCCTGTCGCAACACCTCCTCTTGTAACTATAGCAAGGTTGGCTTGTATTGGTTTGGAGAAAATCATTTGAATATTCAGGTTGGGGTTTGGATTCGAATTCTACGTTGGGTTGGGGTTAATGACAGTTCTATACTGTCATTTCGCAATGAGTTGTGGACACTATTCTACAGTATGATCAAATTCTTTACAATATGTACAAGTTTTTGCAGGACTCTGACAATATCAGGAAAAGTGTCCTAGCTACCCATAATTATAGCATACAACTTGGCCTCTTCCTTGACCAAATCCTCCTCTTGGTTGTTGTCCTCGACCTCTAAATTTCCCACCCCCCTTTTTGGAGGGTATTGTTGTTGAGGATACTAGCTTGGATGATAATGCGGTTGAGGATATTGTTTTTGTTGAAACTGCGCAGGCTGATATTGAGGCTGTGCTCATTCAAGTTGCATTTGTTCCTCATTCTTCATTAGGTAGGTATCCATCATTTTGTCTTGGAGCAGCTAGAAGGCTCTGCAATCCTTTTCATCATGCCCCACCGATCTACAAAACTTACAATACAGAGTAGTAGGTGCACTTACAATCTTTTTTAGGTACAGACATTCCTCAAACTTGTGACCTCTAGTCGGGCATACTTTGAACCAAGGCATTCCTTGGGTGTTTAATGGGTTCGGTGCACCTGATGCAACATAATTAATTAGTGTCGGTCACTTATCATTATGGTGTCCATCTATTTTTCACCTTGTACATGACATTTATTCCACAGGGACTTCACTTAGTGAACCTCTCACATAGCACGTGTGATCGTGGGACATTAAAGAATACCATTAATTTTCAGAGATATTTCCCCAAAGTCTTTTTGTTGAAACCCCCTCCCAATACTTAAGACCTCCTCCCCACCTATTTTTATACCTCAATCCTTATAAACCACCCTACCCACCCCCAGCTTAAACCCCTCATCCCCCCCAATACCTGCAATATATTGGTTCAATTTTTTATCATTTTAAAACCCACAATATGAACTAACATGATAGGATATTGGTCAATAAGTGAAGCCCCTGTGATTTAGTCCTAAACTTGTTTGCCTCTTTTGATGTCCTGGAGTTGCACCGTAATATTGGCGATCTGCGACTGAATCTACATCATGCTCGAGCCAGTGTATCTAATGGGCGAGGATTCTATCTTCATAGCTATCTCCAAGGCCTCTGTCTGTCACACCATTTTCTGCTGCATCAATGGCATTCGGATGTGTGGCAACAATGCTACAATGAACCATTTCTTATGTTGCACATCCGACATTTGAAAACTAACCTTGGCCATTAACGTCTTAAATCTGTGTTCAAAATCCCGAATAGAATATGTTGGTAGCTTCTTGATCTCCTTAATCCCAGTGATGCATTGTGAATCACACTTTGATTTCTTAAATTCATCAATTAACCTGAGTCTGATCTCATTAAGTTCCTTTGGGACCGCTACCACTGGTACTATGGAAAAATTCATATATCAATCTAGCGCACGACCTTGTAGAGTCATAATCATTTGCACTTTCTTGATTTTCTCATCTAGGATCTATCGTACAGTCCAGACAACGTCACACAAAAACCAATGTTGTTCTAGGTCTTCTAGGCCATTGCCATTGAATATTGGGAGCTTAATGTTAGTGCCAACCATTGGGTTGATCGGTATTGTATTAGTTGGTGGTACAATAGGAACAAAATGTGGACTATTCTTACTTCCTTATCCACTATTTACAATGTTAGTACTATTCATATTTACAGAAATACTTGGATATCTTTCTTGTGTTCTTACCTCTGGTACAATCAGCGAGTTGAGTACATGTTTAGGTTCTAAAGCTTCAGTTGACTATTCAGATTCTTCATCTGCCTCTGAGATTGGCTAGTACTCTTCTTCCTCGTCACACAATCCTTCGCCTAGTTACGATGTAAACTCATATCCTTCTTGTTCTTACTCTGTGCTGCTACTGTCACGTTCGAACAAAGTTTTCTTTCTTTTTTCAGACCTAAATCTCCTTTTGCTTCTCAAAAAGATAGATTCTAGTCAAGTTCCACCTTCTCCTGGGAACATCTCACTTTAGGGTTCTACTGAGACATAGCCACCATTCACTTCTCAATCTCTCCTTCGCAGAATGTCTTTTTCACATATGAGCATTTTGATCCACGTCTTCAAAGATGAAAGATATCTAGTGCGTGGTCCTTGAAAAAAAATTATCTTGGACTCACTGTATGAGGTTATCACATCAACGATGAAACCAGTGATATATCCCTCTATGATACTATCTACCTAAAAATCCAGAGCCCTTGATATGAGGTTGTTGACTCTTTTCAGGCTCTCAATCAAGAACGGAGTCCACTCTGTTGGGTCCCCTCCTTGAAAATTATTTTTTAGGTTTTCAACTTAGATAACCATTAAATCAACATAGTGGGGAAATCGATAAAGAAAATCTCATGGATGTCCGAATATATGTACCGTTATAACCACTTTGATGACGTCCACCGATATCCTTCACTTTCTTTCTGTGCAAATTGTATCTCTTTTGCATCCACCCAAAGTTGGATCTCTGGTTTCGTGGGGTGGCAAAACATATCCCTCAACACACACTTTCAAGTCCTGAAAAATGAAACCATGTGTTGGCCTTTTTCCCCCTACGACCCAGGTTTAGCCCTCTTTCTCTGATCAACACAACAAATCCCAAGATATCGGCCCGATGGAGCAGAGTCGAGCCGGTAGCACCTGCAACACATATGTTGTCTCACCCAATATATCTCGGCTCTTATGGTTAACTAATAGAACCATGTTTCTGCAGTTTGTGTGGGAGGGTATTTAAGTCCTTTTCCCTGCGCCAAGGTTTCCAACAAAGTTCAGGAAGATGGGTTGGTATTTTTCACTTTAGATATCAATAATGAAGTATTACTCACCCTTAGTTATGCAATCTTACGCAAATGCATAGCGAACAGTCATCACATATAGATTCATCACTAGAAATACAACATTCATATAGTCATCTATTTAAATCACAACAACCAATTTATCATTAACACAGTAAATATGCACTTGTCTAAGCTATTCAACATTCACATAGATACACAGCATGTAATGTGGAAACCCATCTAGGAAAAAACCACAAGGTTCTCTTCATTTGGCATTGGCATGAGAAAATAGATGCACCTTTTGTCTGTACATAAAGCTACAGACTATGTTCAATATCTTCTCTTCTATCTCTACAGAATTATTTTCCCTCTCATTCTCTCTATTCTTTTCTATCATTATCACTCTACTCTACTCCTACTCAGCGATTTCCACACAGCCTAGATTGAATTGACCTTCTCTATCTATATGTGAACTCAACTGTAGATCTGGTTACTCTGATGCACTCAACGATCCATAGTTACCTACTCAAAACTTTTGTATCCTCTACTCAACTCAAAAAGAGTCTAAACAAGAACTAGCTAATAGGCTAACTGATTGACTGGCTAACCCATGTACAACTTGGGTTTCCCCTTTTATAGCCTTATGACAGACTCGATATATTCCCATACATGCTTGTTACAGACTCAATCATGACTTGATACAGAATCTAACAGACTCATCTACAATTGCTATCTCATTAGAATTACTATGCTCATCCCATAGGATGTCTTTCCTATTCCATCAAAATATAACCAAAGAGGTGTTATTGGCCTGACATACAAAAATGCCTTTATGCGTGTGGTTTTTTTCCGGCTCAGCCAAGATCGTACCCATGATCACTAAGGGATGCTACTTCTCCAAATCATGCCTTACTGTCACTTTCTAGCCATTACCTTATTTGCATGCCTGCTTCCACGAATATTCTTCCATGTCATCACATCTCGTATTCTGCACTTCCGTCATAGCTTACAAAATTGGTGCATCTTCCTCGACCCACGCCTTCTCTTTTCCTTTCTCCTTTTCTTCCTTATTTTGTCATAGCATCCTTCCCTTGTTTCTTTGATGTTGGTTCCTATGTTGCAACTCCTTCTTCTTCTTCCATGTACTCTTTTTCCCTTACTTAGGCTAAATTCCATATGAATTTTGTCCTTCCATCCCGGGCCCAATAGGAGGTATGTTGTTTTCTAATCTTTAACCATGTAATTCCTTAAATGCTAGAAATTAATGAATTTGGAAAATTTCCTCACCGCATTACATTTTCTTACCCATTTTTATAAATATAATACATCTTCAGTTTGGGGGGGGGGGGGTGTTATATTCGCTACAATTTCATTCTATTTTACACATGTCATCATCTCATTTACCATTGAAAAACATGTCTCTTCCAAACTACACTTTTTTACACTTTGATATGATTCATAACATGAAGAAAAGGACTTCTAATGTACATTGATGGCTTATCATTTCCAGTATATGCATACTTCAAATATTATGTATTGCAGCAAGAAAATAAATAAAAACAATAAATGGTGTTAACACAAGAACCAAAATTTGTCATATTCATGGTTGTCACACAAGATCCAACCATAAATAAAATGATATTCTACTTATGTGTCTCACATCATCGAATGATTTATTAAAAACATCATCATGCAGAGCCAGAGCTAAGAATCCCAAAACGTTTATGCATAGTTGCATGAGGACATGCAACAAGTTCAGTTGGGGGGAGATGTTGTGTCACCCAAATGTTGCATATCCATCCTATTTTCCTTTCACTATTCCTCACATTCATCCATATTCATCACTCCATTAACCATTCATTATACCATTTTTATTAATAAATATGGGTTTACTTTATTATTTTCCAATTTACTTATTTTAGGTATTTTAAGAGAATTCATGATTAAATATTAGAAAATTGACATATTTTCATTTATATCTCAAAGTTGTGTGAGATTTGTAATGTGTAGGAATATTTAAAGGTTTTCAACAAAATAATTATTCAAAATCTTTTCAAATATTTCCTCCACCATTTGAAGATTTGAAGGAGATAATTATTCAAGTTTATTCTAAGGAGAGGATCATGGAAATATGAATAGAATATATCATCCAATATTTGTGAGAGGATTTGAAGGGATAAATATTTCATAATTATGGAAAATACGTTGAGAGAAAAGTGGATCTACATTTATCTTCTTTTCAAAGCAACTCGTGTATAAATACGAGTGCTCTCTCTTCATTTGGGGGAGGAGGAATATAATAGAAAGTGAGTAGTTAGTAGAAGAGTCTTTAGTCCCAAGTTAATGTAGATTCTTTTAGTCATGGAGTGGATTTTGATTCTTATGTCATGTATATGGTGATGTAATGCAAATTTCTTGATTTTTTCCATATTATTTCAAAAAAAAATTATGGGCTGATTAAGATAGATTTTATGTGATCTCACATGTGTTTGGTGTTTATGAATTTTTTTCCTTGTTTAATTTCACAATTTCTTAACCAGGTTTAATTTCCACAACTTCATGCTTTCCTATATTATATTTCTTTTCATGCAATTTCTTGCTTTCGTAAACTAGATTCAATTTCAGTTGTGTGTTTCATTACTAAGCATTAGATTAGTTTCCTTTCATGCAATTTCATGATTTCCTAGACTTAAATTCCATTTCAGTCACATGTGTTTCCTTTTCAAATATTAGATTAAGTTAGTGTTACTCTGACCCTGCATATATTTTTCCTATACCTCACAAGTTTACGCTCTCCTCGGGTTGACAATTTAAATCATTGGATAGTTTTTAATTGTTTAATATTTTTCACCAACACTAAGTGCAAGGTTAGGGGAGATAACCTAAAACTTAGGCCATAAAGGAAGCTTCTAGTTATGTAAGGCTTAGAGAAACAACTCAAAGTACAACATATCACCTCTCAAGGGCATCATTTTCTTTTGAGTGGGGCTAAGGGATCCACTGGAATAATTTCAGTAGTAGGTATGGATTTTAAGGAATTTGGCATGGTTTGGGGAGGAAATGTGGGGATAAGAATCCAAATAAATATTATAGGTACTCATGGCCATCAACAATACCTCAAACCAACACCTAAGACCTCTCAAGGTTATCATCTCCTTCCACTGGGGATACAAGTGCAATCAGAACATTTTGGATACTAGGTATGAGTCTCTGTGCCTTGAACATGATTGAGGAAGGAAATCTAGGCCTTATTACACAAAGTAAATTTATATGCATTTAAGTTATCAATTAGTTCCTTGATCAACCACACATCAACATGTCGAGCATATACTTAGCCCAAGTATCTGTCTTGGGGCCTTAGACATGGTTGGTAGACAATGCCTAATCCTATTCCATTAAATGCATATTAATTGAATAAAGTCCTAAGAATGATTCCTTGAGCCAAAACACATGACCTATTAACGGGGGTATTTGACCTCAAAATTGTGATGTGGAAACCATTATGAATTTTTTATCACATGGTATTGTTCACAACGCCTTGGACATGGTGGATGGAGGAAACCTCGGACTTAGGCCCTAAAGGTATATTTTGTGGATCAAATGGTAATAAAAATTCTTTGAACAAACACAAATGGTCTCTCAAGGGGATCCTTAACCTTCAATAGATCATATTAGAACTGTTATTGTATTTTGAGAACTATGTGTAAGTATTGTGGCCTAAACCAATATAGAGTTATGAAACACTAGCCTTAGTCCTAAAATGTAGCCTTTGAAACTCAAGGTCCATGAATAAACCCTTAACCTACCACACATGGCCTCTATGTAAGAAAGTTAGCCTCTAAGTTGTAATATGAAACCATTAAAAGGTTTTGACCACCAAGGATGGGTCAGGAAACCATAGAGATTGATAAGAGAGGAACCTAATCCTTAGTATCTAAAACAATATTTTAGGTATCCTATTTCAATAACAACACCATCAACTATCACACTCGATCTCTTGAGAGTATCATTTTCCTCCAAGTTAGGATATGGGTAGGTAGGGAAAACAACATCAGGTTGAAACATAACACATGATCTCCCGAGGTTATCCCTAGCCATTAAGTGGAGATATAGGAACCGTTAGGATTTTTTGAGCACTAGGTTTAGGTGTTGAGGTATTAACCATAATTGGTGTAGGAATCTCATGCATTGGGATTCAAAGGAAAATTCTAGGCCTAAAGGTCTAACAATGATGCCTCTAACCACCAAATATAACCTCTTGAGGGGATATGTGTCCTTATAGTTGGAATATGGGTACTGTTAAGAAGTTTTTGAGAATAAGGTATGGGTATTAGGTCCCTAGACATTGTTAAGGGATGGAAACTGGGCCTTAGGACCTAAAGGAAGCTTCTAGGTGTCTATAGCCAAGAATGGCATGTGGAACAACTAGAATATACCTTTTAATGGTATATTTGACCTCTAAGTGGGTTTTTTAGTAGCATAGAGAGTATTTTAAGACTAATTTTAGGTGTCAACACCGTGGACATCGTTGGGGAGAAAAGAGTGGGACTTAGGTCCTAAAGAAAATTTTAGGCATCTTTGGTTAACAACAATTCCTACAACCACTACACATGACTTCCCAAGAGAATATTATTCATCTAATTGGGAACATTAGTTCCATTAGATTTTTTTAAGGGCTTGGTATGGATCTTGGGTTCTCTAGACATCCTTGAGGGACAAAAATTGGGCCTTAATGCCTGAAAAAAACATTTTAAGAATCCATACCCAAGAAGAACAACTTGAAGAAACTCACATGGATTTTTTAGAGTATTTTTAGTTTTTTAGTAGGGATTTCTATATCATTAGATAGTTATGAATAGTAGTTATAATCAAGGAAGGAATCACATGTCTTATTCCCTAAAGGAATCTTTGAGTCGTAAAGAGCCATGAACATTATTTTAAAGAAACGTACCTCACGAGCCTATGATATCCTTGGCCTAGGGATATGGTTATAATCCATTGTTTACAATTCCTCAAAGCACCATGCATGAATTTGTAGGGGTATCCATTATACTATTATCTATGTCTTGTGACCGTGGGGCCTTCGACATGGTCATTGCCTCAAATCACCATGCAATATTTTGGAGTGGTATATATAGTGCTATGTGTTTGGATCTTGTAACCTTAGGGCCTTGGAAATGATTAATTGAGGACACCTAAACCTCGGGATCTAAAGGAATCTTATAGACATCTAGAACTAAGTAGGTTTCCTCTACTTACCACACATGGTTAATTGAGGGTATCACATTGCTTTCACCCTAAGGAAACCATTTAGGAATCTAAAACCATTAAAAATACCAGAATCCCTACATCTGGATTCACAGAGTATGCATGATTCTATGCATCCAAGTCATTAGCACTTGGGGCATTGGACATGGTCAAGGGAGTAAAATTCAACCTTAGACCCTAAAGGAATATTCTATCAATACATGGATGAGAAATATACCTCAACCAATCAAGCACAACCTCATGAAGGTAGAATTGGCTTATGATTGAGTATTTTAGTGCAATTAGATGGTTTTCAGTAATATCTGCAACATGTGTCAATGACTTGGGAATGATATTATAGGGAATAATACTATTTTTTTGTCCCTAAAATAATTATTGGGGAATTTAGAGCCCTGAACATTGCATCAAGTCATCATGCATGACTTCATATGGGTATCCATGGCACCACACAACTAGGTTTTTGGCCTTGGGGCCTTGGACAATGTTAGTAGAGGGCATATGATCCTCAATCCCTAAAGGAATATTCTAGCCATCTAAGGAAAAGGAGGTGGTATCCACCAACCAGTTACCACACATGACCTCTTGAGTGTATCATTAGCCTATGATTGCAGATATGAGTGACATTAAGTTGTTCTGATCAATATGTAGGTGTCTAAGGACCTTGAGAATGATGTTCTAGGGTAGAAGACCATATATTTGTCCCTAATGAAATCATTAAGGAATTAAAAGCCATGAACATTGTGTCAAAGAACCATGCATGAAATTGGAGTGGTATATATGTAACTGTGTATTTGGGTCTTGTATCCTTGGGGACTTGGACATGGTTAGTGGAGGAGACCTAAACCTAAGGCTTTAAAGTAATCTTTTAAACATCTAAAACTAACTAGGTTTCCTCCACAAACCACACATGGCCTATTGAGGGTATCACTAGCCTATGATTCAATATGTTTGTTCCATCAAGTGGTTTAAAGAGAATTATTAAGGTATCTTGGGGCCTCCATAATAGCATTATAGGGATGAAGATTGTGCCTTTGACTCTAAAGAAAACATTGAGGAATATAGAGACATGCATAATTCCTCAAAGAATCACACATGACTTTCCATGAGTATTCATGGTGCTATGTATCTAGGTATTGTGGTCTTAGGTTCTTGGAAATGGTAATGGAGGAGACCTACAACTCAAGTACTAAAGGAATCATCTAACCATACAGGACTAATAAGGTATCCTCCACCAAAAATAGTTGGCACTTACAACAAAGGACACCCAAAAATAGCACACATGGCCTCTACATTTGTATATATGTGGCATTAGGTGACCTTTTCAATAGTAGGTATAGTTCTTGGGGCCCTAGATATGATCAAGCGATGAATCCCATGTCTTATATCATTAAATAAATTTTTGAGGCATC
>LPNX010866640.1:48858-95611 GCA_001517045.1 Pseudotsuga menziesii
GGAAAAAATGTTGTCTGGAAATAGGTATCCCTATTAAAGAGGATATTGTGAAATAGAAAAATGCCAAAGGTAGTGATGCATTCAGAGTTGTAGATGGATATTTCCAATTGGCATTCAGAGTAGGGAAAACATGGGATTTGTTTGAGGACATATTTAGCATGTGGGAGAATATTAGCATAAAAAATAAAAAAGTGAAAAAAAGTAAAGTTGTTCCATGGACCGGTGGTAAGTCAGGTCCTGACATCAAGAACTTGCCAGAAGACATGACTATTACACCGTGGAGAACAATGCAAGGTGTGAAGGATGAAACACTAATAGCTACAATATTGTCATGGGTAAAGTCAGGTGATTTATCAATGGAGGAAATGTGCAGTGAATTTGATAAGTAAGTTGATGTCTTTTTATGGTACAAAGTATGTTTATTGAGCTTAACATTTTTGTTATGTTCTAAGTATTATGTTGTATTATTATATATGATTGTAAACATTATTTATTGTTTCATCATCTAGTCACAAGATTTACATGAAAATACAAGAGGAGATGGTTATAATGTTGAATGAGAATAGTTGGGATGATGTCAAATGCAACTATCCAGAATCAAGCTCAACAGAAACCTTAAAACATTTTTTTGTTGCATTCAAGAAGGTATGTTGATCTATGATACATCCTAAATTATTTATTTCATAAATCATTTAATGTCTTTTTTATTACTTATAGAAAAACATTTCATTTGAAGATGCCAAAGAGGGGTACAGATGGAGTACCAGAGTCCTTCAAAATTCATATCCAAAGAGCCAAAATAGAACGACAAAGGAGACAACATCTTGAAAACGTTGAACTTGATGATACACTTGATCATTATATTTGGAATGGGCTTGACACTGTGTAATATAAAGTCATTTTAGGTGACTGTATGGACATTGCAAAAATTATTCCTAAAAAGGAGTACAGCCTAGTTATTGCAGATATCCCTCATGGATTCAATATACAAAACACTACTTATGATTGCGAGTCTTATACTTACCAATCATTCAGTAAAGTGGTTTCAGGATTTGTAGATGTCACAACATCACCACTATGGAGATTCATTGTTTTCCATTCTGACACACAATTAGGGGGGTTGTTGACATCCTTCAAGGGTAAAGCAAAAACAAGGAAACAACTTTATTGGTAATATATTTGCACTATTATTATCAAGTTATTGAATTTATAAAAAAATTATAGTTATTGATAAGTTAATTCAATTCTTTTTTTTATTTTGACTGCAGGAAAAAGCCTAATATTCATAGCTCCAGCAGTGATCCATTTCTGAATGATATTGAAAACATACATCTTGCAACTTGGACAAAAGATGAGACTTATGAATCTCTTTTAATCAATAAAAAGAGTGAAGGAAAATATAGTCAGATGTTGACTTATAATGCCGTGGTTAAAAAATTGACATATGAAGAAAGGGATTTGAAAGGAGTGGCTGTAAACATCTATCAAAAGCCACAAGCTTTCATTAATTATCTCATAGATACATTTTCAAGTGAAGGAGATTGGGTCTTAGATTTGTTCTCGGGTTCAGGTCAAATTTCAGATATTACATATGGAAACATATTTCAAGTTTTATTGTTTTTTATTATTCATTAATTTTTTTTAAAGTATGCTTATTTATGTTATTTGTATTAACTATTTTTTTTGTTTTTGGTGATTAGGTACAACAATAGCATGCTCCTTACAAAAAGGAAAAAATTGCATATCCATTGATAATGATCCACTACAATGCAATTACACCAAGCAAAGAGTTAATGCTATTCAAGTTCTTCCAGATGAATTACAAGAAGTTGGTTTGAAGAAGGGGGAGTTTAGTGAAACACTTGTGGCGAAGATGTCAAAAGAGCCTCAACCCCCATTAGGAGGGATGTTTGGAAATGAGCACTTTGGGAATCTTGCAGACATAGAAGACCCAATGGAAAAGGACATTGATGTCCCTGAGGAAATCCAAGCTCCAGAAAATTCCAATTTCGATGAAGAATTTGGCCTGCATGATATTGTTGATTAGTTGAGTGTCTTCAAGAAAATGTATAATTTGACAACTTTTTGATAAGATATATTAGTACTGTTTTGACTTTCAGACTTTATTTTAGAAACAAAATCTCTATTATCTTGAGTTAGGGTCCTTTTATGTTTGACATGCCTGATATCACTACTAGTATCCTGTCACCCACTCTAGGTCCTAGTGCAGAACCTGGTGTTGGAATTGGGGGCACCACAACCCCTCATATTGCTCATAGATTTGGGAGTGGTCATATTCCATCCTCTCCTGCATTTGCGGATGATTTTCACTCCCTTCGTCTGGTCTTACCACTAGTGTTCACCCTCATGGGGGTGGTATTGGATGCATGAACGTTGGGTCTACACTTTACATTCCTTGTTTCTGTCCCATCGTCCACCACATTGTTCCCTTTGAATGCAGTTGTCATGATCAATCCTCCCTATATCCTATAGTTTGGACTCTTTACTGGCCATTTCCAGTTTTTTTGGACTAATATTATTGTCATGTAGGGTCCATTTCTTATACACTCTCTCCGAGGCTTTGACCCATTCATTCCCATCACAAGTATAATGTATGAAATGGCATATAGGTTAGGATTTCACATCCGCCTGCATTTTGCATGTCTTTATGACCGTTTCACCTTAACCTTAGGTATGAACCCATTCCATGATACCACAGAAGCTTCATGCTACTTTTAGAAGTGGTATTATGTGAATGGAAGAGATTTCCTATACATGGGTGCCCTAGTTAGATCCTATTTTGCATTTGGTATCCATGCATAGTTTCCTCCTTTATGTTGTGGGAGTTCCTTTTTAGTCCCGCCATGTCCTTGAGAAATAGCTTCATACTCCTCTTGAACTTTATGCTAGCTATTCCCCATGGGGACTCCCTTGTATATATGAAGTTGTAAGTGCATTTCATGAGTTTTGTTGCCTTATTGGGCCTCATGTTGGCTCCCTACTTCAGATTTATAATCCATATAGCCCGATATTGTCTCATGTCTAGACAAGAATATCCTTTCCATCTTGATCACCCCTTTACCGGGAGGAGACATTCCCCCGCGTGTCGTTATCCTGCACATGTTTCCTTGCATTGATAATAGGTATGTTCCACTCCTTAAGACTATTTTACCTATCCCAGACACTTGTCTCCTCCTAGATATGTACTATAAATCACTTTTATTATTCTTCAAGATTTTCAAAATATCTGAAAAAGTCCAAAAAAATTAAAAAACATTAAAATATGGACAGGAAAAGATGTTATATTTGGCAGTAGTCAAGTCATGTAGCCTTTGAATAGAGAACTGTATATCACATCCATTGGTTGGGTTATTAGTTTGAATTTAGGAGTTGTACTCGTTACTTCGAGTTTATCTCCATTGACTGGTTACGCTTCTAGTCCCCATGGAGCCTCTGTTGATGCCTCCTATGACACAGAGATGTCCCAGTTTGCATATCGAGTCCATGCTTCCTACCTTTAGTCACCACTTTCCTTATGCTCTTGTTCGAAGGAAGTTGAAGCTTGAGTTGGCCATTCCTCAATTATCTTGACTTTGCATGCCGGCCATTCCCGGTAGTATTACTGGTTCATGCACATATTTTTTGTTGATTTCTTCCACATTATATAGCGTTTCTGAGTACCTCAAGTTGTTTGATGGAGGATAATGCCCCCCTTCCAATGGATTTCATTCCATTAACATTATATCATTTATTTTGGAATAGGAGTCTAGAGTCATTCGAGAGACTTGAGACTTACAGTCATCAGTGGTAGGTTCTCTCGCCATCGATAGTTTTGGGAATACATCAATGTCCCTTGATTAATGGATTCTTTGAAGTGTTAGACCTCAACACATATATTCACACTTGTTAGATTGCACTCTATACCTTGATTCCCATTTTCATTATCAGTGGGTTATCTTGCATCTTTTAACGGTATACATCAATGGCCGGTAATCAGATGATGGACTACTATGTTCGACCTCGACACATATATTCAGATAGTAGGACATGTACTCGTAGAGGTTTGTGTAGAATACCTTCCAACTTGGTGGCATTCCATATATACTACCTCCTTAATCGTTCTAGTATTCATGAGATCGCAACTCTTGTGATCATGATTCCAGTGATTCTCGTGTATATCAGATATCTTCATCTATTATGGAGATCTTGATCCATTTTATATTGTATGTGGCAATGACCACACATGACACTTTGTATATCATTCCTATTCATGGATATTGTACTCTTATGTATCCAGGACTGTTATATGTATTTACAGTCATATACAGAGTTTGATTATTATATTGTACTAATGAGTGGCTGGTTCTTCCACCCAGGTCTTCAGTACTCCACTTCTGGGATGGATTTTATAATTTATTTGGCCATCATGTTACTCCTCTGACCTCACACATTAGGGGGCATATGTTATAGTTGACTTTACCACAACAGGTAGATCACACATTTATGGCCTTCCTTGTCCCTCTACAAACTCTTTGGACCCCATGGACTTATAATACACTTTCATGTTCCAATATCATCTCCAAAATTTTCCTGTTTATACCTATACACAAATTTTAAAGCAATACTCGCGTGTATAGGCAGCTTTTGAACTCAAACCCGCGTACATCAGGATGTGTGCAAAATGAAAAATAGTTTTGGAGTTTTCCTCATATGAGTCTGAATAACTTGACTCTTGGCCTTCTAAATTCTTTGATAACACTCATATTTGGCCCTCCATTACCTCTTTGGAGTGTTATATAAGGAACCCCTTGGATACATTGAAGGAGGAGAAATTGAAGAGTAAGGAAACTAAAGTCCATTGTTGCCTCAGTTTTGCTTATACTTGAGTCTGCATCCGTTTGTCCCTTGGAGCACATTGTGTTCTTCCTAAGCTTGTCTTTTCTTTGTGAGCTTTTTATTGAGAGATGGAGGATTGAAGTGGTGGAGGCCCAGGTGGAGGACTCGGTTTCTCCGGTTCACAGAAGTGTAGAAAGAGTTTGTCACTATTATATCTCTGATTTATTAATAGAAATATCTTTTCCTGTCCAATTCATGTGCATTTTGAATATGAATATTGAATCCATGGGTGTATTTATTTGCTTATAGATGATTGATTATATATGCTATAGTAGCTCTAACACATTTATATATATCATGCTTTCTTTGTTTGTTGTTTTTGAGAGAAAATTATAATTGCAATTGCAGTGGAAAATCTCAATGAGGATTTACTTCAACCATATAGAATAAGGCATGATTCTATGTCCCTTAGTGTTAGATTTGCTTATTTCTCTTGCATATTGGGAAAGATTGATTTCTGGTGTCATACTGTCTATTGTGGTACCCTTAAGCCGCTAGGAAGTTTCTCTCTGTAACAATATTCTCTCTCTCTACGGAGGCATATATCATCTTCGAATTGTAATTAAATTTATTAATTTTACCACATGCAATATAATAGTCCATGACCAAACATAAATTGGATGGCATAATGAGGCAATTTTACTAAAATTTAAAAACCACATAATATCTTGCAAGCTATAAAAAATCTCAACGAAAAGTTCAGATATCTTCCTGTTCTTGGAAATTTAAAATTCCCCCTTTGTTCTCAAAATTTTGGAGCTTCTGGCGCTTGAAAAATCCTCATTGTCCTTGCACACACCTCTCAAACAATAACACAAAGCAGTTCAACTTCTGGATCGACAAAAAAATACAAATAATCTTTCTACTAATATGACTGAATATCTCTTGTGTCTATATCATTGGTTTCTAAAGAATCTGCTAGTATATGTGAGTTATTGATAGATCCAAAACCTTTCAACTTGATAGACTAGGTAACAAATCCAAATACAGAAAATGGAAGCAACAGATATGCCTCCCTCTATATACATAACCTAATGGCAATGCACCTATAAAATATAGAAAGCCAAGTTGATTTCTGATCAAGGGGAGCATGAAGATAAAGTTTCTTTGTTTGAATACTTTTCAGTTTACTTCGGGTTCACCAAGATACAGGTAGGACCTCAATAGACATATAAAATATTGTTTTAATTTCAAGAGCCAATCCTTCTCATATTGAGAAGATGCCTACATGCATTCTAATGGAAATACAACATTCATATAGTCATCTCTTTAATGAAAAACAACCAATTAATCATTAACATAGTAAATATGCACTTGTCTAAGCTATTCAACATTCACATAGATACACAACATGTAACATGGAAACCCATCTGGGAAAAAACCACAAGGTGCTCTTCATTTGGAATTGGCACGAGAAAATAGATACACCTTTTGTTTGTACATAAAGCTATAGAATTTGTTCAATATATTCTCTTATATTATCTCTACAGAATTCTTTTCCCTCTCATGCTCTCTATTCTTTTCTATTGTTGTCACTTTATTCTACTCCTACTCAGTGATACGCAAATAGCCTATATCGACCCAACCTTCCCTATCTGTTTGTGTACTCAGCTGCAGATCCACTTACTCTGATGCACTCAACAATCTAGAGTCACCTACTCAAAAATGGTGTATCTTCTACTCAGCTCAAAAAGCGTCTAAACAAGAACTAGCTAATAGGCTAACTGATTGACTGGCTAACCCATGTACAACTTGGGTGTCCCCTTTTATAGCCTTATTTTTAGACTTGATATATTCCCATACATGCTTATTATTGACTCAATCATGACCTGATACTGACTCTAATAGACTCAGCTACACTTGTTATCTCAACCGAATTATTATCCTCAACCCATATGATGTCTTTCCTATTCTAGTAAAATATGACCAAAGAGGTGCTATAAGCCTGAGTTACAAAAATGCCTTTATGCGTATGGTTTTTAGTTGGCTTAGTCGAGCTTGTATCCATGATCACTAAGGGTTGTTGCTTCTCCACATCATGCCTTACTGTTACTTTCTGGCCTTTACCTTATCTGCATGCCTGCGTCTGTGAATATTCTGCCATGTCATCACATCTCATGTTCTACAATTCCTTCATAGCTTATAAAACTGGTGTAGCTTCCTCATCCCACACCTTCGCTTTTCCTTTCTCTTGTTCTTCCTTCTTCTGTCGTGGCATCCTTCCCTTCTTTCTTTGATGTTGTTTCCTATGTCGTAGCTCCTTCTTCTTCTTCCATGTACTTTTTTCCCTTACTTATATAGAATTCCATATGAATTCTTCCCTTCTCTCTTGGTCCCAAAATGCCCCCAACACTCACCTATGGTTCGTATTGAGCCACGCGAGCTACTGCTCCATAAACTGACTTACGCGAATTTGGGTTTAAAAATCCTCCATGATTTTCAGCAGCTTCTCTTTTTCTACGTGCACTTCTTCATCAAATTTCTGCATGTGATCCACTAGGCTGGAATTGATTTGTTCTGGCATGTTGTTATCAGCTGAGGCTGCAACGTCTCGCACCTTCTTGTGCACAAGCTGAATTAGCCCTGTGACCCTTTCCGGTTCTTCCTTTTTTGTTCATTCTGTGTTTGATAATATGTTCTGTCTGTGTTCGCAACTAGAGGGAAGGTTTACGTTCCTTCCATGTTTGTCTTGCTTCCAGGTAGTCCCTATTTCTCTTGATAACATTGTTAGTTGTGCAGGAATCTGGAAGAGACTATTGATTATTGAAAGTACTAAATCCTTGACATACATGTCATTCTTGTCTGCTTCTGGAGGTTTCCACCACTCAACAGGGTAGGATGTAGTGGTAGAACGGAGGGGATGAAGGACCTATCAAGATTAGCAATGTTCCTTATCCACATTTTCAACTACAGCCCTGAACTCAATCCACGTTTGGCCTTTCTTCATTCAAAATCTAATTCAGCATTACTCATGAAGGAGTCTGCTACATCTCGGTAATATTCAGAGCTTACTTTCGTCACTCTAACTAGCAAGGGAGAAATATTTTTGTTAGCTACAATTTTGGTGAGAGTCGTGGTCTCATAGTTGGACTAGATCCTTCCTCTAGGGTAAGACAGTACAACACATATTTGGATGCGTCATCACCTTTCTTAGATTTATCAATTTCTAGTAATGATGGTGACAACGTATACCTTCATTCCTCCATCTCCCATTTTGAGCACTTGTTCAGATCATCCAGTCCTATCAATGGATACTATGCATTGTGCAATATAATTTTTTCCGACCTTGTCTGGGGGTTTTGGTGGGATGTTTTTTGGGATAGGCATTGTTGGTGCTACTTCTCCTGCCTTTCCCAGCTCCCCTAAGGCAATGATTCTTTTCCTGACATCAGAAGGTTTCTCTAGTGTAATGAACATCTTCGCCCCAATTGTTGGAGTTGCTTCTGTATGAATACCCCAAAGTGGCTCAATTTCCAAGCAACAGCTAGTGGGAAGTAAAACACATCAAACAACAAGTTTCCTTAGCAGAATAGTAAGTATAGATTCCTTATCAAGACCCCTAGGGTCATTACCATCACAATAGTTAGTCATCCTTTTCTTTCACTAGTTTCCACTCACTCTGTATGTTAGCACCGGTCCAAGTTTGGTATTATAGGGAGCTGAGAAATTACTAAATCATTACCAGCTGTTACTTCCAACACTAAGTCCGTTAATTCCTCACACGCACCACCATCGAGTAGCATGATTAAAACATGGATCATCACATGGGTCCTTATGTCGACTCCATATGTGTAGGCACCAACTACGTCGCCCCTTTTTGCTGTGACATCATGATACTAATGGCGGAGGTGACCCTTAACATCACTTGCAATCAACTTTGAATTTCCTCATGGTCTGGGAACTGGATATTTGTCATTTCAACAATATTTCCACATCATTATATTGACATTCCATTATTTTTAGTGCCATCCTCTGCTCATCGAGGCTTGTGTGAAGGTCACAATCAGCCTTCTTCTCCTAACAACATGATTATCATCATCATTATTATACATTTTTTTTAAACTATCAAAATAAGGCTTCAGTCAACTCCCATTCATGAGCCCTCTGACTTTCGTACCATCGATTTTTTCTAACTTCACTGCTCCTCCATTAGTGATTTCCTTCACCACATAGGGACCCAACCAGTGCATTTTCAGCTTGCCTGGGTGCTTGAAAATTTTACTGTCATACATAAGAACAAGAACTCCCACTAAAAATTGCTTGTTCTTGATATGTCTATTGTGCCATGATTTTTTCCTTTGTTTTGCTACATTCTGATGGAAACCTGCAATAAAACGTTCTTCTTCCAAATGGATTAACTGAAGTAATCATTCTTCAACAACATCAACATCCATCATTTCTATAATGGCCGCTACCTTTAGACTTGGGACAATATATTCCATAGGCATGCCAACCTCTTGTCCATACACTAATCTGAATGATGTTTGGCATGTTAACTTCTTACATGTAGTACGATACACCCATAGGACTGCAGAAATTTTCTAGTCCCAGTCATCCCTTATTGTGTTGTAGACCTTAGTGAGCGCATTTTCCAGAATCTTATTGAATGCTTCGATCGTTCCATTTGCATGTGGGTGATATGAAGTTGTTTTTCTATGTTGTATCTGAAATTCATCCATTAATTATTCAATCAACTGATTAAAAAAGTGCATACCTTGATCGCTAACCAATATTTTGGGGTAGCCAAACCTGGTCACCACATTCTCAAATACAAACTTTGCTACCGCCACAGTAGTACATTCCTTGATAGGTGCATCCTCTTCCCATCGAGTCAAGTAATCCATCACAGTGATAATGTATCTAGCTCCTGCGTGCTTCCCTACTAGACTAATAGGCCCCACAAAGTTGGCATCCCAATTATCAAATGCTTGCAGTCAGATTTGTGGAACTAAATGCATCTCATCTTGTCTGGATGGCTTTCCCATGTGTTGACAGACATCACAACTGCGACAATAATCTCTAGCATCACCATGCATGGTAGGACACCATAGCCCCGCTTGTAGTGTCTTGTGGGTTGTCACCTTTCCTGCATAGTGTTCTTCTACAACACCAACATGGGCTTCACTTAATATAGTAGGCCACTCATTTTAAAAAACACAACGTCTCAATATTTCATCTGGGCCCAGTTTGTACAAGTGGCCAGCAATCAGCTGGAAATATGCAGTCATGTTACTAAATGTTTTTTCTACATAATTGTAAACTTGGCTAGCGTGAAACCTGTTGTTAGGAACTATATGACAGCCTGATACTAGTTATCAAAGGTGGTTAGCGCAAATAATTGCGTATCTGGGAGATTGTCTTCTAGACTAGTACATTCATCTCCAATTTCTATTTTGGATAAGTGGTATGGTCATAAGTTTAAGCGGCTTGGTTTGAAAATAATCTCAAAATCAAATTGCTAGAAGAGGAGGACCCACCGACATATCTCGCCCCCAACATTGGTTTGTTAACCAAATATTTCAATGCAGAATGGTGAGTGTACATTTTAAAATTCCCGCCCAACAAGTAATGCCTAAATTTTTGCAATGCATAGACCATCACAAGTCCTTCTCTCTCTATTGTAGTGTAATTTTTTTCTGCAGTTGATAGCTTCCGGCTAGCAAAATAAATGGGGTGATCAATATCTCCTTCTCCCGGTTTTGTCAATACCACTCCCAGTGCCATGGAAGATGCATCTACATGAACATGGAATTCTTTTTTCCAATCTACAAATATCATTATAGGTGCAGTGGCTATTTTTCCTTTTAACTTATCCAGGATTTCATGACATTCATCTGTCCATTGGAACTTAGTATATTTTTTTAACAATTTTTCCATCAGGATAGTCACTTGTGCATATTCTTTGATGAACTTTCTGTAATATACTGTATTCCCTAGCATTGCTCTTAATTGCTTAACTATGGTAGGTGGTGGAAAGTCCAAGATGATGGCAATTTTAGATGGATCAACCAAAATCCCATCATAACAAGCCACATGACCTAATAGAGCCCCAAAAGGAGCACAAAAAATACACTTCCTCAAATTGAGGGAAATCTGGTACTGACGACATCGTTCCAACATTAGCATAAGACTTTCTATGTGATATTTTATATGACCTAAAACGGTCCAATCATCAAAATGGACTTTAATAAATTTGTGTATATATTCCTTAAAGGCATCAACTACGATTATGGAGAAAATTACAGGCGCATTTTTGAGTCCAAAGGGCATTACCATGTATTGGTAGCATGCTCTCATAGATCACATAAGGTTACCAATAATACAGACTAAAACATACATATAAAATAGAGACAAGAGATAAGAACAAATAGGTGAATAAACATATTATATTACATGAATGAGTCCATACAACATAGAGAACTAAACTGAGTTCTCATCTGGCTCAACAACCTAATATATATGATTACAAAACGGTTACAAAATAACTACCTGTCGGTTCAGTAAATCGACACAACCTTAGGTGGCCAACCTAATCTCTAGTTTAGTTGACTGACCGACTTAGTTGGCTGATCAACTAAGTCAGCTCATCGACTAAGTCGGCTATCCTTCAAGTCAACTTATCGACTTGCTCCTTCTACACATGCCCATTCTGTGGCAAAGGTACTCTTGTAGCGCTCTTGTTTGGCAATGCAGACTTGATGGTATCGTTAGAATCCATCTGTAAATGAATACATCTCTTTCCCTCCAACATTTTCCAATACTTCATCTGTAAATGAAGTTGGGAAGGGATCATGCAAGAAGACATCATTAAGTTTTTGAAGATCAACACAAATTATGACTTCCTCTAAAGTATTATTATCTTATACCACTATCGGGCTGATCCATTATGATTCCTCGACTGGTTCTATGACTCCTGCTTCCAAGATTCAGTCAAGATCCACTTTAACTTTCTCCTTATAACATAGGTTCAGGTGGTATGGTCGATGTCTGACCGGTTTTGCATCAGGTCTCAAGGGTATCTTCATTTCGCCAAGGTCTCCTACTACCTTTCATTTCAGAGAAATTTGTAGGGAACATATCCTGAAACTTATGTAATAAATCAATGATTTTCCCCATAGGCTCTTCATCCCAATAATCCCCGATATTGGCAAACTTCGGGTTTTCCTCATACCCAATATTCACTTTCTTGATTTTAAGTGGTTTTAAAAATTGATCAGTAGTTATAGGAGCTCCTTCTACTGTACGTATACCTTCTGACTCGGGTATATTTATCTCTAGTGGGTCATTGTCATCTAGTTCTCTAGTGATATTGTAGCACTCCATACAGTTGTGTGTAGTCATGGGGAATTGGTGACGGTGTGCCTCTAGAGTCAGTATTTCTTCAAATATATTCTCCTTATTTATCTGTAGCGCAACATCAACTGTTGGATGTTCGCTTGTAAATTGAAATGTCTGGGTAAAGTTTAGAGTTAAATTTTCCCATTCAATAGTTCCTTGTCATAGCTCCTCTGAAGTGTAACATCTTCTAGGCATCATTTCCAAAGTATGGATGAATCGGTTAACCCATTCTTGCCACGGATATGATTTCCAAGTCGTGCGAAATTATTGAATGTGTTTTCCAAGGTCTGATAATCCTATGTATTTCTAATCAATGTAACTAATCTCATATCCAAATATATATCCATCAGTCTTCTACATTGCATCCAATTTGAGATGGATTGTTTATGTGTACCCCACCATCTAGCGGGCATAGCTTTCAGCACATAGTCCAAAGCGGTCAGTCACTGTGATTCTATGACATTTTATTCAAATTTTCCAGGAAGGATGCAAGGTTAGGAAATACTTCATACCTAGGCAACGCGCTTGCTTCAACTCCTACCCACCGAAAATATCATGTTATCCTTGCACATTTGCGCATTGACACTTCGTGCAACATGTTCTGCCAATTTTTGGGTGCTTCTCCTGATTCAAAAGTGTACGAGTTGACACTGCACCAACTCAGGTTTCCATCAGCTATGGGATTAATATAATCTTCCTTCAAAGACATGATGTTATACAGCTGGTCCAAGTAGTTCTCTTTCCCTTTGCTATGCATAGGCTCAACATGACGTTGCCTTTCAAGGGGATCAATGGGAGAAACCACTCTTATTTTGGAATCCTCAAAGGACAGGATCCCTTTCTTGAAGTTTATGATTGTCTAGTTATCAATATCCCAATCAATCCCTAGAAGAGAAAGGTAGGGATTTGTGTCATCAACAAAGTCAATGAACTTGAAGTCGGCATTTGTTCTCAAGCCTTCGACGTCCATGGGCACTTGGGAAAGTCTACTAATTGGTAGCACCTTCGACAGGTTTGCAAGCTGTAGCTGAATAGGATAGTGGTCCAGTCGCAGCTTGTTCATGATTCCCATCTCTGTCTTGTCAATATATTGACATTTGAGCCCAATTCAAGTATGATATAGTCCATATCATAATCTCATGTCTGCACAGTCACTCACAATTCTCGACCTGTCTTACGTTTGCTTCTGACTTGATTGACTCTTCTTTCTGGGTGCAGATATTTTTTGTTTTCTTCTATGAGTGCTCTCTCTTCATTTGGGGGGAGGAGGAATATAATAGAAAGTGAGTAGTTAGTAGAAGAGTCTTTAATCCCAAGTTAATGGTAGATTCTTTTAGTCATGGAGTGGATTTTGATTCTTATGTAATGTAGATAGTGATGTAATGCAAATTTCTTGATTTTGTCCATATTATTTCAAAAAAAAATTATGGGTTGATTAAGATAGATTTTATGTGATCTCACATGTGTTTGGTGTTTATGATTTTTTTTCCTTGTTTAATTTCACAATTTCTTAACCAGGTTTAATTTCCACAACTTCATGCTTTCCTATATTATATTTCTTTTCATGCAATTTCTTGCTTTGGTAAACTAGATTCAATTTCAGTTGTGTGTTTCATTACTAAGCATTAGATTAGTTTCCTTTCATGCAATTTCATGATTTCCTAGACTTAAATTCCATTCTATTCACATGTGTTTCCTTTTCAAATATTATATTAAGTTAGTGTTACTCTAACCCTGCAATTATTTTTCCTCTACCTCACAAGTTTACCCTCTCCTCGGGTTGACAATTTAAATCATTGGATAGTTTATTAATTGTTTAATATTTTTCGCCAACACTAAGTGCAAGGTTAGGGGAGATAACCTAAAACTTAGGCCATAAAGGAAGCTTCTAGTTATATAAGGCTTAGAGAAACAACTCAAGCTACAACATATCACCTCTCAAGGGCATCATTTTCTTTTGAGTGGGGCTAAGGGATCCATTGGAATAATTTCAGTAGTAGGTATGTATTTTAAGGAATTTGGCATGGTTTTGGGAGGAAATGTGGGGATAAGAATCCAAATAAATATTATAGGTACTCATGGCCATCAACAATACCTCAAACCAACACCTAATACCTCTCAAGGTTATCATCTCCTTCCACTGGGGATACAAGTGCAATTAGAACATTTTGGATACTAGGTATGAGTCTCTATGCCTTGAACATGATTGAGGAAGGAAATCTAGGCCTTATTACGCAAAGTAAATTTATATGCAGTTAAGTTATCAATTAGTTCCTTGACCAACCACACATCAACATGTTGAGCATATACTTGGCCCAAGTATCTATCTTGGGGCATTAGACATGGTTGGTAGACAATGCCTAATCCTATTCCATTAAATGCATATTAATTGAATAAAGTCCCAAGAATGATTCCTTGAGCCAAAACACATGACCTATTAACGGGGGTATTTGACCTCAAAATTGTGATGTGGAAACCATTATGAATTTTTTATCACATGGTATTGTTCACAATGCCTTGGACATGGTGGATGGAGGAAACCTCAGATTTAGGCCCTAAAGGTATATTTTGTGGATTAAATGGTAATAAAAATTCTTTGAACAAACACAAATGGTATGTCAAGGGGATCCTTAACCTTCAATAGATCTTATTAGAACTGTTATTGTATTTTGAGAACTATGTGTAAGTATTGTGGCCTAAACCAATATAGAGTTATGAAACACTAGCCTTAGTCCTAAAATGTAGCCTTTGAAACTCAAGGTCCATGAATAAACCCTTAACCTACCACATATGGCCTCTATGTAAGAAAGTTAGCCTCTAAGTTGTAATATGAAACCATTAAAAGGTTTTGACCACCAGGGATGGGTCAGGGGACCATAGACATTGATAAGAGAGGAACCTAATCCTTAGTATCTAAAACAATATTTTAGGTATCCTATTTCAAGAACAACACCATGAACCATCACACTCGATCTCTTGAGAATATCATTTTCCTCCAAGTTAGGATATGGGTAGATAGGGAAAACAACATCAGGTTGAAACATCACACATGATCTCCCGAGGGTATCCCTGGCCATTAAGTGGAAATATAGGCACCATTAGGATTTTTTTAGCACTAGGTTTAGGTGTTGAGGTATTAACCATAATTGGTGTAGGAAGCTCATGCATTGGGACTCAAAGGAAAATTATAGGCCTAAAGGTCTAACAATGATGCCTCTAACCACCAAATATAACCTCTTGAGGGGATATGTGTCCTTATAGTTGGAATATGGGTACTGTTAAGAAGTTTTTGAGAATAAGGTATGGGCATTAGGTTCCTAGACATTGTTAAGGGATGGAAACTGGGCCTTAGGACCTAAAGGAAGCTTCTAGGTGTCTATAGCCAAGAATGACATGTTGAACAACTAGAATATACCTTTTAATGGTATATTTGACCTCTAGGTGGGGTTTTTAGTAGAATAGAGAGTATTTTAAGACTAATTTTAGGCGTCAACACTATGGACATGGTTGGGGAGAAAAGAGTGCGACTTAGGTCCTAAAGGAAATTTTAGGCATCTTTGGTTAACAATAATTCCTACAACCACTACACATGACCTCCCAAGAGAAAATTGTTCATCTAATTGGGAACATTAGTTCCATTAGATTTTTTTGAAGGCCTGGTATGGATCTTGGGTTCTCTAGACATCCTTTAGGGACAAAAATTGGGCCTTAATCCCTGAAAAAAACATTTTAAGAATCCATACCCAAGAAGAACAACTTGAAGAAACGCACATGGATTTTTGAGAGTATTTTTAGTTTTTAGTAGGGATTTCTATATCATTAGATAGTTATGAATAGTAGTTATAATCAAGGAAGGAATCACATGTCTTATTCCCTAAAGGAATCTTTGAGTTGTAAAGATCCATGAACATTATTTTAAAGAAACATACCTCATGAGGCTATGATATCCTTGGCCTAGGGATATGGCTATAATCCATTGTTTACAATTCCTCAAAGCATGATGCATGAATTTGTAGGGGTATCCATTGTACTATGTATCTAAGTCTTGTGACCTTGGGGGCTTCGACATGGTCATTTCCTCAAATCACCATGCAATATTTTGGAGTGGTATATATAGTGCTATGTGTTTGGATCTTGTAACCTTAGGGCCTTGGGAATGGTTAATTGAGGACACCTAAACCTCAGGCTCTAAAGGAATCTTATAGACATCTAGAACTAAGTAGGTTTCCTCCACTTACCACACATGGTTAATTGAGGGTATCGCATTCCTTTCACCCTAAGGAAACCGTTTAGGAATCTAAATCCATTAAAAATACCAGAATCCCTACATCTGGATTCACAGAGTATGCATGATTTTATGCATCCAAGTCATTAGCACTTGGGGCATTGGACATGGTCAAGGGAGAAAAAAAAAACCTTAGACCCTAAAGGAATCTTCTATCCATATAGGGATGAGAAATATACCTCAACCAATCAAGCACAACCTCATGAAGGTAGAATTGGCTTATGATTGAGTATTTTAGTGCAATTAGATGGTTTTCAATAATATCTACAACATGTGTCAATGACTTGGGAATGATATTATAGGGAATAATACTATTTTTTTGTCCCTAAAATAATTATTGGGGAATTTAGAGCCCTGAACAATGCATCAAGTCATCATGCATGACTTCATATGGGTATCCATGGCACCATGCAACTAGTTTTTTGGCATTGGGGCGTTGGATAGTGTTAGTAGAGGACATATGATCCTCAATCCCTAAAGGAATATTCTAGCCATCTAAGGAAAAGGAGGTGGTATCCACCAACCAGTTACCACACATGACCTCTTGAGTGTATCATTAGCCTATGATTGCAGATATGAGTGACATTAAGTTGTCTTGATCAATATGTAGGTGTCTAAGGGCCTTTAGAACGATGTTCTAGGGTAGAAGACCATACATTTGTCCCTAATGAAATCATTAAGAAATTAAAAGCCATGAACATTCTCTCAAAGAATCATGCATGACATTGGAGTGGTATATATGTAACTGTGTATTTGGGTTTTGTATCCTTGGGGACTTGGACATGGTTAGTGGAGGAGACCTAAACCTGAGGCTCTAAAGTAATCTTTTTGTCATAACCCCAAATTTTCACAAAAAATTAAAATTTTTGAGTTAATAATAAATGCTATAACCTGCGGTTTTACTAACAGCTAACAGTTGGCATAAACAAACAGTTATGTAATTGGTTTCATTAAATTCTAAAATAACTTAATAATTTATTTTTCATAGCAAGATTAAACTCTTTTTGTGTGCTATTTGCTTCAGTTTACTGATTAGTTCTTTTATGTCAGTAGGTGGAATCTTCTTTTGAATCCGGGGCTTACTTAGCAATCGTGCTAACGCAGAAGAATACTGTTTCTTACAGGTATGATCGATCGAGTATATTTTTAAAAGATCTTTTAGTGTCAGCAGTATTTTGTTTGCAAATTAAAAAGCTTAGAACAATAAGCTGCTAAACACTAGACAACTCCAGTAAGGTAAAATCATTTGATTTTCATCAGTTGTTCAAGTAAACAAGCTTGGAAATAAGTAACGGTAGTATAGCATATTTGCGACTCTAACACTAGAATATCAGTTACAAGTATTTCTACTTTAGTATAAGTAATTTGGAATACTTATAAACATTGTAAGTATTTCTACTTTAGTCTAAGTATCTTGGAATACTTATAAACATTGTTTTTGACAATATTTTTGCAATAGTATCTTGTCTTACCTGTACATTTATTGTCCCTTAAATTATCCCTATAAGATACTTATAGCCTATTATCTTACGAACAGTAATAACCTTTGAGTGTGGAAACTATGACCATCATACCCTTCTACAAGAGCTTATGGTTACCACTACTTTATTCACAGGTCTAATTCTGTGTTCTATTCACTTTTAAATTTAATAGGATCGTTCCTATTCCATTATCAGCTTTACCTCTGTAATTATCTTAATGTCCACTATACATTTTGCATGATCACAAATCCAAGTTGAGTATACTCCCAAGTATTATCAAAGTAATGTCGCATAAATTATGTGACAGAATTTTGTGATAATATTCTTACCTTTACCTTTGTATTACTTCACAGTTTCAATGCTATTTGAATTATCAGTTCAAGCAAAATCTCGTAGATATGCATAATCGACTGGATCGATGAATATTCAATCTACCAATAGTTTGTTACTATAACATATTTGATTTAGTTTTAAACTCCTTTTGCATTATTACAATGTACTATCTATAAGTTTTAGACTTGTAAAAATTTCTAAGGCAAAAGGGTTTACTATGCCCCAAGCTATAGTTAAACTTTGCTACTAGAGACACTAAAGTCATGCTATAGTTGACATGCACTCATTTATATCTATACTAGGACTTAAACTTTAACCTACTCTATAAACCAAACATATATTACAATATTTATATGAAAACAACGTTTAGAATAGAGTTATGCCACCGCTTATATCGTTATGGTAATGTTTATTATGTGATAATATTAAGTCGTTGGTAGCAAGGGTTTATGCTTAATCCACATTGGGATTAAATTTATGATTTATACGTGACACAATGCTTGGTCAACGTAATCCCTCCACGATGATAAACTTGTGATTAAGTTAACATAATACACGATGCAATTGATTAGTGATTGGTTATGAATTATTGGGTTGACATTATAGTTTTACCCATGGTGCAATGAACAAATAATTGATATATGCTTCCATGCAGGCACTATAGGACACAACCCTCGCTGCATGGATAAATTTGTGGCTACATGGTTTAATTATGTCCACATTTGGAAAATATATAATACTCTTGAAACCTAACCCAACGCATTATTGTCCCGCAGTTTACGCTGGCTCTAGGGTTGCTTGGCTTGTCTCCCATGGCGGCTGTCATTCTCTTGGTTACCGTTGCCTTGTACCTTGACTCCATGCTACCTCCATTCTCCAGTGAGTGGTTTTGATTGCTGGTTCTTTCTCTGCCACACATGGAGTTATCCTTCTTGCTACCTTCGTCTCGCTGCCTGTGAAACCTTCTTCCAAAGCTCGTGTAGCTTAGTGATTGCTTTAGTTTTCCTTCTCGGCTCTTCGTAGCTCGCTACTATAATTGGTTTTGAGGGTTGTTGGGTTCCCCACTGCACCGTCTATAGGTGACAGTGCTTGTGAAGCGATTCGCCAGACTCCTAGTGACACGTAAATTCATAAAGAAACTTTCTTTCATTTACTGCAAGTTTTCATATAGAATACTTTCAAGCTTTAGCTCGTAAGATAATTTACTGACAGGGATTTACACTTGTTGTAGGTGCTCATTGAAATGAAGCTTGTACAAGGGATAAGAAGACAGTCTTGCAACGGTCGTGGCTCGTGGATCAAACTCGGGTAAGCCCCATGGTCTGGAAGATGGGTTCTCCCTTATTTAAAGTTAGGCTGATCATTGGACTCACCTAGGGTTTGAAAACCCTTCTCGTCTTGTCACGAGTTATGTTAATCTTTTTACTGTTTTACAAGTTTTTTGGAAGAATGTTTAAATTCAAACCCTTGATAGGGTGAATGCAAAATGTAATGTGTAGAGTACTTTTCGAATCTTGGCTTTGCAGTCGGTTTAGGTTGTAAATTTTTGTAATGGTAGTTTCGCTGCAACTTGTTTTGGTTGTTTGGAGCTTATGTTGTACTCTGTATAATTTAGGGTTTTTACCCTTCCTGAATATTAATGAAGTTTAAACTCAGATTGAGTATTTTATATGGGTTTTATATATTAAATTTTGAAGGTTGATACTTACAGCCATGATGTAAATCTTGTTTATTTGATGGAAGTCATAGGTTAGGGTTTGACCTGTAAAACCCTTGTTTGGTTTATATTACTCTTATGATAATAATTACATTGTTTCTCTATTTTAATCTATCTGTCCTTAAAGGACTATGAGTGGATTATTTGACTATTTAATGATGATTACATAATTGATACGAATTTGATTATTATGTCTGTACTTGTAATGTAATAGTTTTTAAGGGTTTGAACCCCGACATTTAGATATTTATTGTTATTAAAAGACTCTGTTTCTTTTGTATATGCATTTACACCTGTTAATCAATAATGTAGCTTATCTTTGTTACATAACAATTTTAGTCAGTAGTTTTTAAAAGAATTTACCTGTGTATAACCTAGGTTACTACACTACTAAAAATATTTATAATTTATGCTCAGAACATGAGTTGTTTACTCCCTTTTAACTTAAATAGGATATTGTTTCCTATGTTATTATCTTGTAATTTTTATTATTGTTGGATAGTTTTTCTTTAATTTGTTTTTATAAATTATTAACCTATAATTGTCACTATTTAAGCATAATAATAATATTATTTATATTTATAATTCTATTTTTTAGGTATAACATATATTCTTAAGTTTATGTTGGTTCTTATTTGTATAGTGATTACAACTGAAAGTAGTCCGTAAGAATTGTGTTAGTTAATTCAATTTGTATCTGTAGACTTACTTAGAGAACAAAAATAAAAGAACCTTCTTACCTATCAGTATTCTTTATAATTACACT
This sequence comes from Pseudotsuga menziesii, assembly GCA_001517045.1. Classification (NCBI taxonomy): domain Eukaryota; kingdom Viridiplantae; phylum Streptophyta; class Pinopsida; order Pinales; family Pinaceae; genus Pseudotsuga; species Pseudotsuga menziesii. Next base: position 69,675 of record LPNX010866640.1, read on the forward strand.
GTTTGCAAAAGTATAAGAATAGCTTATAATATTAACTTAAAACCCTAAGTTACTACTGTCCTTAGCTATTATAACTATGAAAGGAATACTATAACCTTTATCATATTATTAACCATAGTTCAGATAGATGCAGGAAGATTAGTTGTCACTAAAAGAAGAAGATAAGCTATCATTATTATTTTTATCGCTTTTCTTAACATAAACTATTAACTTTCAATTGATAAAACTAATTCTTCTATTTTCAAAGTAAAAGTACAGTTTATGGAAATAGAAACTGTGTAGAAAATAATTTATAAAGTTAAACATACTAATGTCAATCAGTAATACGAGTATTTTTCTGTACTAACATGCTATTTACACAGTCTATTTCTGATAACATGTCTGCAAAACAAATTAATAAACTTTCTAGAAAACAACTATCTATTGAGAAATAACATTTCATTACTATGCAAACATAAATATTCGATTCATTCATATTCCTATCATACTTTATTTACTTAAACAAACTACCTGTGCTAGAGTACGATCTGGATTACTCCAGATGGTGAAAAACATAGGTAGGGTTTATCTTTCATCATAGTACAGATTCAGTCTAGAATAACTACGATATTTCAACACATACTAACATAACATCATTCAATAATTGCTCATACACAGAGATAAACTATAACACAAAAATTAAAAGATAATGGAACCTGTCTTTAAAGTTTGACGACAACAACAATGGGAGGCTGCTCCTCCCTACCAACTCCTGGAGAGTGCTCAAACAACAACTTCTCAGGACCCCCGAGCCTGTTCTGGTCTGCTTGGCTGGAACTAGGTGGAGTAATCAACAAGGTACCGGTCCTGAGACTCAATTCCAACTCTGCATACTGCAGTAAGATCTTTCAGCTGCAAAGTTGTACTAGATCAACTTCCTGCAGTTTACCCCTCAAACACCTTCCTTCCAATTTCCCTTTCCCAATGAATTCCTTGAAGTGCATTCACCTGAATGATTATTCTCCTGGAATGAGAAGCCTTAGATCTCTACATTGGGCACTTTTAATAAGATTTCCTAGGTCTTTTTGGGTTAGTTGTCATTAATTGAGCCACTTGCTCTGATCCCACTTTCTTCGGGGATGATGACCCCAAATGTAGGGAAGTTGCCACCTGCAACATAGGAAGTCTTTGAGGATGTTGCCACTTGTCTTTTTGCTCTCCACCTAGTTCCTTCCACCAACTTGACCAGTAACACTCTTTTTAACAGCTCTCCCAAGCTGTTGTCTCCACTTTTATTTATTTAAAATTAAATATACAGAATTACTTTCCACATCCTTGACTCTGTTGAGTCAACAGTTTCCACTTAGCATTAAATTTAACATAATGTCTGGGAATAAAATCAAAATAAGATAACATTATTTTACAAAATTGGGGCATGTGACATACACACCCCCTTAGAATATAACATCGTCCTCAATGTTATTTATTCCTCATCCTCTAAAGTCCCCTGGAACATAATTGGATATGCATCTTGCATATTACTTTCCAATTTATAAGTGGCTTCTTCAGGACTAAGGTGCTTCCATTGTACCTTCACTTGTCCAATGGTGCGGTTCCGAAGTATAATTTCCCTCCTCCCGAGGATACAGTCCGGTTCCACCAGAAATTCTCCTTCTGGTTCCACCTATACAACATTCCAATTAACCACATGAGTAGCATCATGAACATATTTCTTTAAAACGAAAATGTGAAAAACATTATGTACTCTTAAGATAGGTGGTAATGCTAATTGATAATCTACTTGACCAATCCTAGACAAAATTTCAAATGGACTATAGTAACGAGGTGCCAATTTTGCACAACTCCCCAACCTTAGAGAGCTCTTCTTGGGCCTTACCTTGATGAACATATGTTCACCTACCTGGAACTCCTTTGGAGTTATTTTCAAGTCTGCTTGACTTTTCTACCGATCCTAAGCCACTTTTAAATTTCCCTGTACTTGTTTCACAATTTCCTCCATTTCTTTCAACAATTCTGGACCTAATACCAATCTATCTACTGGATTACTCCAAGAGATAGGAGTATTACATTTTCGTCCGTATAAAATTTCAAATGGACTGAATTTAGCTGATGTATGATAATTATTATTATACGCAAATTATACTACATGTAAATAGTCCTCCCACTTACTTGGCTGATCTTTCACATACGTTCTCAATAAATCTTCCAGTACTTGGTTTACCCTTTCAGTTTGTCCATCTGTTTGAGGATGGAAAGAAGTACTAAAATTCAATGTTGTATTTAATCCTTTAAACAAGGACTTCCAAAAGTTTCCTATGAACTTAGGATCCTTGTCTGAGATTATGACTTTTGGTACTCCATGTAATCGAAAAATCTACTTTAGAAAAATATCAGCTATATTGGCAGCCTTGTAAGTAGTTTTAACAAGTATAAAATGAGCTGCCTTACTTAACTTATCAACCACTACCATAATAGAGTCATTCTGATTCTGATTTCTAGGCAGTCCAGTAATAAAGTCTAGACTAATCACTTCCCATTTCCAGCTAGGGATAGGTAAAGGCTGTAGCAAACCAGCTGGGTGTTGGTGTTCGATTTTTACCTGTTGACATTCTAAACACCTTGCAATATATTCAGCTACTTCAGTTTTCATATTTGGCCAAAAATACTCTTTTCTTAGCATGGTTATAGTCTTTTGATAACCTGGATGACCTGAATATGGTGTTTTATGGATTTCATCCAGAATTAACAGCTTGACCTTAGGTACGTTAGGTACATACAGTTTATCTTTATACAGTAAAAACTCTTTTTCATTTAAACTGTAACTTTTTATTAAGTTTTCTGTGGGGTTTTCCTTAGCTTTAGCTTACAATTTCTGATAAATTTCATCTTGCTTCACCCCTTCTTTAATCTGTTCATCTAAGTCTGAAACGTAAGTGATGATTGTTGTCGCAAAATTCAGTCTTGTGTTCCTACTTAATGCATCAACAACTTTATTTTCTTTACCTTTTATATGCTAGATTTCAAAATCACACTCGCTTAAGAAAGCTAACTTCCTAGCTTGTCTAGCATTTAAATTAGGCTTATCTAAAAGATATTTCAATCCTTTATTATCAGTCATTAAAACAAATTTTCTGCCAATTAGGTGGTGTTGCCACATCTTTAAGGCGTGTATCCCAGCTTCTAGTTCTAGATCATATGTTGCATAATTCTATTCATGAATTTTTAACTTTCTAGACTCATAGGCAATAACATGCCCTTATTGAGTCAAAACACTACCTAAGCCTTCATTACAAGCATCAGTGCATACTACAAACTCTTTATTAGGATCTGCTATTCTTGAAATAGGTGCACTAGTTAATAAAGTTTTTAACTTCTTAAAGCTTTCTTCACATTTCTAGTTCCAGTCGAACTTCTTTCCTTTCTTTTGCAAGGAAGTTATCAGATTGGCTATCCTCGAAAAGCCTTAAATGAACCTCCAGTAGTAACTAGTAATGCTCATGAAAGATCTAACATCCGTCACATCTTTAGGAACCGACCAATATTCGATTGCCCGTATCTTTTCAAGATCTACAAAAATTCCTTCCTTGTTCACTACGTGACCTAAATACTGAATCTTATCCTTAAAGAAGTCACACTTACTAAACTTTGTGAAGAGTTGATGTTCTCGCAACTCTTGCAAAACAATTTTTAGGTGTTCTTTATGTTCTTCTTCAGTTTTTGAATAGATTAGGATGTCGTCAATAAACACGACCACAAACTTATCTAAATACTTATGCATTATGTTGTTCATTAAATACATAAAGACAGCTAGGGCATTAGTAAGCCTGAATGGTATTATGACAAATTCGTAGTGACCATATCTTGTTCTAAAGGTTGTCTTGAAGATGTCTTCATCTTTAATCCTCACTTGATGATATCCTAACCTTAAATATATCTTCGAAAAACCGTGGCTCCACGTAGTTGATCAAATAGATCATCTATGCAGAGCAACGAATATCGATTTTTGATAGTCATCTTGTTTAGCTGACGGTAATCTATGCATAATCACATAGTTCCATCTTTCTTTTTAACAAAGATGACAGGTGCCCTCGAGGGAGACACACTTGGCCGAATATACTTTTTATCAATTAACTCTTTTAATTGCGATTTTAACTCATTAAGTTCCCATATGTTCATTCGGTAAGGGGCCTTTGAGCTAGGTACTGCACCCTGTACCAGCTCAATGGTGAAATCCACTTCCCTTTTAGGAGGTAATCCTGAAATTTCTTCTGGGATATTCAACATATTCTTTTAAAACAGGGATATCTTCTATTTTTAACTTATCTATTTTAATTTTACTTTCTTCATCGGTAATTGTTATAGCATAAGCTTTACATCATTTTCTAACAACTCTTTTAAGTTGTAAAGCATAAATATGTCTTATCATAGTTTTTCTAGGAATACCCTTACCATTTACTGGTTGTTCATCACTATTTAAGCATGTGAAAGTTTTATCGTAACAGTTTAAAATTACTCTATGTTGTTCTAACCAGTCCATACCAATCAACAAATCATATAAGCCAAGTGGCAAAACATTAAGTTTAACAACAGTTTCAAATTTATCCATAAGTAAATCACATTCTTTCACAAAGCAAGTTACTTTTATTTTAGCCCCAGTGGCTAACTGAACTAACCATGAATTCTCAAACTTATCGACAAATAACTTACATTTTTCCACTATCTGAGGTGCAATATAACTGAGACTAGCTCCTGGATCAATTAAAATGGTTACAGGGGTCTGATTAATCATACCTTCTACTTCCACCATGGAAGTCTGATAATCGGCTTGTCGGTTCTCTAAGGCTACATTAATTATGGGCATGCTCCTTGCTAGTTCCCCAACGGTCATCTCCTCCTATACGGTATGAATATTTCTAACAGTCTTCTTCCAATTTGGACAAACTGAAGCATAGTGCGGGCCATTACATTCCCAGCACTTGACAGGCTCTTTACGCTCAAAACTCTTGGTAAAATTTCCATGATTATTTGCAGTTTCTTTACCCTTAAAATTGTTCTAATTATTGGGTGTTCTATTCCTATTTCCTTGGAAATTCTTGTTTTTAGAATAGTTTTTGGCCTTATTATTCTTGAAATTCCTGTTAGGCACAAAATCCTTCTTCTTAAATTCAGACTGATTATTATTTTTCTTAGCCTTCTAGTTGGCCAAGCTTTCTTTCTTCCGATTCTGCTCAAAACAAAACTTAGCCTTCCTCATAGCTTCCTCCAAGGTCTTTGGGTTATCATATTCAATTCTATCTTTCATATGATATGGTAGACAGCTAAGCAATCGCTATACTTTTGGTTTCTCATCTACTAGGTAGGGTACATACCTAAGTAGACTTAAGAATTTGTTGTTTAGATCCTTCATTGTCATTGAACCTAACTTTAGTTCATAAAACTCCTTAGCTCTTTCCTAGTAATACTGCTCAGACAGGAATTTATTTTTAAAATACCGCTTAAAGGTACTCCAGTTAACTTATTTCTCTTTTATACCCTTAACTCTCTTCAAGTCCTACCACCAAATATCAGCCTTTCCTGAGAGGTTATCTTCATCTCGGACAACCAGGACTCAGCTTCCTCCCCCTTCTCAGTCTCTCCATTAAAGGTTGGTGGTTTTATCTTTTTGAATTCCCCTGATATTTCCTCATAAGGTTTGTATTTCCTCTTCTTGATGTACAACTCATCATCACTACTGTCACTAGTAGTATGGTAACTTTGTCATTCACCAAACACTTCTGATGACGAACTATTTTCAGTTTTTGTATGCTTCATCTTTTTTTATTTTCTTGGATGACTAGCATCTTCAGATTCTGACCTCCTACCCCTTCCTTCGGTTTGAAACTTTTCCATTAGGATCTGATTCAGCTCTTCTTGAGCCCTCAGAATCATCTTGTTCTCTTTCTTTACAGACTCCATTTCAGTTTTCAAATCTTTTACAGTTTGTAACAACTTTGAGGAATTTGTAGTTACATCCTTTGGAATAGGATCTCTAGGTAAATTTCTTGTTTCTGTAGCTGGAGACTCATCTTGTGCATACTCTCCTAGCCTTTCCATACCTGCCTGTTAAACTTCAGAAAAAGACAATTCTCTGTTGAATAACATTTAAAAATAAAATACGTTAGCATAATTATTTAATTTACTGTTTTATGAAAGCTAGTTGGGTTGCATCAAGTCCTAGTCTTTGAACCTTGTGCTCTGATACCACATGTCATAACCCCAAATTTTCACAAAAATTTAAAATTTTTGAGTTAATAATAAATGCTATAACCTGCGGTTTTACTAACAGCTAACAGTTGGCATAAAGAAACAGTTATGTAATTGGTTTCATTAAATTCTAAAATAACTTAACAGTTTATTTTTCGTAGCAAGATTAAACTCTTTTTGTGTGTTATTTGCTTCAGTTTACTGATTAGTTCTTTTATGTCAGTAGGTGGAATCTTCTTTTGAATCCGGGGCTTACTTAGCAATCGTGCTAACGCAGATGAATACTGTTTCTTACAGGTTTTTACAGGTATGATCGATCGAGTATATTTTTAAAAGATATTTTAGTGTTAGCAGTATTTTGTTCGCAAATTAAAAAGCTTAGAACAATAAGCTGCTAAACACTAGACAGCTCCAGTAAGGTAAAATCATTTGATTTTCATCAGTTGTTTAAGTAAAAAAGCTTGGAAATAAGTAACGATAGTACAACATATTTGCAACTCTAACACTAGAATCTCAGTTACAAGTATTTCTACTTTAGTCTAACTAATTTGGAATACTTATAAACATTGTTTTTGACAATATTTTTGCAATAGTATCTTGTCTTACCTGTACAGTTATTATCCCTTAAATGATCCCTATAAGATACTTATAGCCTATTATCTTATGAACAGTAAAAACCTTTGAGGGTGGAAACTATGACCATCATACCCTTCTACAAGAGCTTATGGTTACCACTACTTTATTCACAGGTCTAATTCTGTGTTCTATTCACTTTTAAATTTAATAGGATTGTTCCTATTCCATTATCAGTTTTACCTCTGCAATTATCTCACTGTCCACTAAACACTTTACATGAGCACAAAGCCAAGTTGAGTATACTCCCAAGTATTATCAAAGTAATGTTGCATAAATTATGTGACAGAATTTTGTGATAATATTCTTACCTTTACCTTTGTATTACTTCACAGTTTCAATGCTATTTGAATTATCAGTTCAAGTAAAATCTCGTAGATATGCATAATCGACTTGATCGATGAATATTCAATCTACCAATAGTTTGTTATTATAATGTATTTAATTTAGCCTTAAACTCCTTTTGCATTATTACAAGGTACTATCTATAAGTTTTAGACTTGTAAAAATTCCTAAGGCAAAGGGTTTACTATGCCCCAAGCTATGGTTAAACTTTGCTACTAGAGACACTAAAGTCATGCTATAGTTGGCATGCACTCATTTATATCTATACTAGGACTTAAACTTTAACCTACTCTATAAACCAAACATATATTACAAGATTTATATCAAAACAACGTTTAGAATAGAGTTATGCCACCACTTATATCGTTATGGTAATGTTTATTATGTGATAATATTAAGTCATTGGTAGGAAGGGTTTAGGCTTAATCCACATCGGGCTTAAATTGATGATTTATACGTGACACAATGCTTGGTCAACATAATCCCTCCACGATGATAAACTTGTGATTAACTTAACTTAATACACAGTGCAATTGATTAGTGATTGGTTACGAATGATTGGGTTGACATTATAGTTTTACCCACATTGCAATGAACAAATAATTGATATATGCTTCCATGTAGGGACTATAGGACACAACCCTCGCTGCATGGATAAATTTGTGGCCATGTGGTTGAATTCTATCCATGTTTGGAAAATATATAATACTCTCGAAACCTAACCCAACTCATTATTGTCCCGCATTTTACGCTGGCTCTAGGGTTGCTTGGCTTGTCTCCCATGGTGGCTTTCGTTCTCCTGGTTACCATCGCCTTGTACCTTGACTCCATGCTACCTCCATTCTCCAATGAGTGGTTTTGATTGCTGGTTCTTTCTCTACCACACGTGGATTTATCCTTCCTGTTACCTTCGTCTCGCTGCCTGTGAAACCTTCTTCCAAAGCTTGTGTAGCTTAATGATTGCTTCAGTTTTCCTTCTCGGCTCTTCATAGCTCGCTACTGTATGAGGTTTTGAGGGTTGTTAGGTTCCCCACTGCACCGTCTATAGGTGATAGTGCTTGTGAAGCGGTTCGCCATACTCCCAGTGACAAGTAAATTCATAAAGAAACTTTCTTTCATTTACTGCAAGTTTTCATATAGAATACTTTCAAGCTTTAGCTCGTAAGATAATTTACTGATAGGGGTTTACGCTTGCTGCAGGTGCTCATTGAAATGAAGCTTGTACAAGGGATAATAAGATAGTCTTGCAACGGCTGTGGCTCGTGGCTCAAACTTGAGTAAGCCCCATGGTTTGGAAGATGGGTTCTCCCTTATTTAAAGTTAGGGTGGTCGTTGGACTCACCCAGGGTTTGAAAACCCTTCTCGTCTTGTCATGAGTTATGTTAATATTTTTACTATTTTACAGGTTGTTTGGAAGAATGTTTAAATTCAAACCCTTGATAGGGTGGATGCAAAATGTAATGTGTAGAGTAGTTGTCGAAGCTTGGCTTTGCAGTCAGTTTAGGTTGTAAATTTTTGTAAAGGTAGTTTCACTACAACTTGTTTTGGTTGTTTGGAGCTTATGTTGTACTCTGTATAATTTAGGGTTTTTACCCTTCCTGAATATTAATGAAGTTTAAACTCGGATTGAGTATTTTATATGGGTTTTATATATTAAATTTTGAAGGCTAATACTTACAGCTGTGATGTAAATCTTGTTTATTTGATGGAAGTCACAAGTTAGGGTTTGACGTATAAAACCCTTGTTTGGTTTATATTACTCTTATGATAATAATTACATTATTTCTCTATTTTAATCTATCTGTTCTTAAAGGACTACGAGTGGATTATTTGACTATTTAATGATGATTACATAATTGATACGAATTTGGTTATTATGTTTGTACTTGTAATGTAATAGTTTTTAAGGGTTTGAACCCCGACATTTAGATATTTACTGTTATTAAAAGACTCTGTTTCTTTTGTATATGCATTTACACCTGTTAATCAATAATGTAGCTTATCTTTGTTACATAACAATTTTAGTCAGTAGTTTTTAAAAGAATTTACCTATGTATAACCTAGGTTACTACAGTACTAAAAATATTTATAATTTATGCTCAGAACATGATCTAGGGTTTACTCCCTTTTAACTTAAATAGGATATTGTTTCCTATGTTATTATCTTGTAATTTTTATTATTGTTGGATAGTTTTTATTTAATTTGTTTTTATAAATTATTAACCTATAATTGTCACTATTTAAGGATAATAATAATATTATTTATATTTATAATACTATTATTTAAGTATAACATATATTCTTAAGTTTATATTGGTTCTTATTTGTATAGTGATTACGACTGAAAGCAGTCTATAATAATTGTGTCAGTTAATTCAATTTGTATCTATAGACTTACTTAGAGAACAAAAATAAAAGAACCTTCTTACCTATTAGTATTCTTTATAATTGCACTATCTGCAAAAGTATAAGAATAGTTTATACTATTAACTTAAATCCCTAAGTTACTACTGTCCTTAGCTATTATAACTAGGAAAGGAATACTGTAACCTTTATCATATTATTAACCATAGTTCAGATAGATGTAGGAAGATTAGTTGTCACTAAAAGAAGAAGATAAGCTATCAGTATTATTTTTATATCTTTTCTTAACATAAACTATTAACTTTCAACTGATAAAACTAATTCTTCTATTTTCAAAGTAAAAGTACAATTTATGGAAATAGAAACTGTGTAGAAAATAATTTATAAAGTTAAACATACTAATGTCAACCAGTAATATGAGTATTGTTCTGTACTAACATGCTATTTACACAGTCTATTTCTGATAACATGTCTGCAAAACAAATTAATAAACTTTCTAGAAAACAACTATCTATTGAGAAATAACATTTCATTACTCTGCAAACATAAATATTCAATTCATTCATATTCCTATCATACTTTATTTACTTAAACAAACTACCTGTGCTAGAGTACGATCTGGATTACTCTAGATGGGGAAAAACAAAGGTAGGATTTATCTTTCATCACAGTACAGATTCAGTCTAGAATAACTACGAGATTTCAACACATCATAACATAACATCATTCAATAATTGCTCATACACAGAGATAAACTATAACACAAAAATTGAAAGATAATGGAACCTGTCTTTAAAGCTGGACAACAACAGCAATGGGAGGCCGTTCCTCCCTACCAACTCCTGGAGAGCGCTCAAACAGCGACTTCTCAGGACCCCTGATCCTGTTCTGGTCTTCTTGGCTGGAACTAGGTGGAGCAATCAACAAAGTACCAGTCCTAAGACTCAATTCCAACTCTGCACACTGCAATAAGACCTTTCAGCTGCAAAGTTGTACTAGATCAACTTCCTGTAGTTTACCCCTCAAACACCTTCCTTCCAATTTCCCTTTCCCAATGAATTCCTTGAAGTGCATTCACCTGAATGATTCTTTTCCTGGAATGAGCAGCCTCAGCTCTCTACATTGGGCACTTTTAATAAGATTGCCTAGGTCTTTTTGGGTTAGTTGTCATTAATTGAGCCACTTGCTCTGATCCCACTTTCTTGGGGGTCATGACCCCAAATGTAGGGAAGTTGCCACCTACAACATTGGAAGTGTTTGAGGATGTTGCCACTTGTCTTTTTACTCTACACCTAGTTCCTTCCACCAACTTGACCAGTAACACTCTTTTTAACAGCTCTCCCAAGTTGTTGTCTCCACTTTTATTTATTTAAAATTAAATATTCAGAATTACATTGCACATCCTTGACTCTGCTGATTCAACAGTTTCCACTTAGCATTAAATTTAACATAATGTCTGGGAATAAAATAAAAATAAGATAACATTATTTTTCAAAATTGGGGCATGTGACACTTTTAAACATCTAAAACTAACTAGGTTTCCTCCACCAACCACACATGGCCTATTGAGGGTATCATTGGCCTATGATTCAATATGTTTGTTCCATCAAGTGGTTTAAAGAGAATTATGAAGGTGTCTTAGGGCCTTCAAAATATCATTACAGGGATGAAGACCGTGCCTTTGACTCTAAAGAAAACATTGAGGAATATAGAGACATGCATAATTCCTCAAAGAATCACACATGACTTTCCATGAGTAATCATGGTGCTATGTATCTAGGTATTGTGGTCTTAGGTCCTTGGAAATGGTAATGGAGGAGACCTACAACTGAAGTATTAAAGGAATCATCTAACCATGTAGGACTAAGAAGGTATCCTCCACCAAAAACAGTTGGCACTTACAATAAAGGACACCCGAAAATAGCACACATGGCCTCTACATTTGGATATATATGGCATTAGGTGACCTTTTCAATAGTAGGTATAGTTCTTGGGGCCCTAGAGATGATCAAGCGATGAATCCCATGTCTTATATCATAAAGGAATTTTTGAGGCATCTAATTCCTAAAGGATGCTTTAAAGTGCCACACTTGACCTCCAACATATTCCTTTCCCTCCAAGTGGTGATGTTAGCTCCTTTAGAAGGTTCACATCATTAGGTATGTACCTTTGGTCCTTGACATGTTCAGGGATGGAAACCAAAGCTATGACCACTAAAATAAGATTCTTGGAATACATGGCTAAATAACACTTTGAACCACTAGATATGATCTCCAAATAGTATATATATCCTACAATATATGGGTCATCTTTATCATTATGAGGTTTAACACTAGGCATAGGATTTAGGTCCCTAGACATTCTTAAAAGATGAGATGTGAGTCTTATTCAGTAAAGGAATATTTTAGGTATCAAATTATATTTATATGTCATAACTTTCCTAGTCCTCCCCCTTATCTCTCTCTTCCCCCCTCTCCCCCCCTCTCCCCACCTTCCCATGACCCCCCCTCTCTACTCCTCTCTCTCTTTCTATTTCTCTATTTTTTTCGCTATCCCCACTCTCTCTCTCTCTCTCTCTCTCTCATTTATTCCCCCATACTCTCAAAACTATTTCTTACTTTCACAAGTCCCATAAACATTTAACATTGTCAAATACATGACTAGTTCCTTTCTAAACAATTCAGTGCCCAATACTTAGCGAAAAGAAAAATAGTTTATTAGAAAAGTATTTATATTCCAATTACTAATCAAACACCTTGAAAAAACTTCTGAAAATAGTGCAAGAAAATCCCACTTGTACAACCACTTCCTAAGATAAGAAACAAGCTAGTCAACACTTTCCATAGTTTTTGGCATAAGCATAACATCATGATTATTAAGTTCAACCAACCCCTTCAAATCCAATTTATTAGATGGGACCCCCAACTCTTTAATATTGGATTAGTATGAGGTCATGCATAGGACCTTCTTCATGCTCTTCAGATCCATCACCGACTTAAAAAACGATGGGATGAATACTTGGAGCACAACTACAAAAAATCCACTTGTGCCTATATAGGGAACTTTCATTTTGAGCTATGTTTTGTATTTTAACATCTTGATCCTTATGAAATTATAGTTTCTCTCCTATCCACATCCACATCCAACAAATAGAAGGATTGAGACAAAGTTTTTTTTTAAAAACTTGGCCAAGATCCACAATTAGTTCATGTCATCCTTCACGTTCATGTTCATGTGCCCTCCATCTCTTTCTCCATAAATGCTCCTATGCTCTCATTGTTGTTGTACTAAATTGATGAAGGAAAAGGGGTTGTTTTGTGGTGGTATGGAACTGAACATCTATCATGCATCCCTTATTTCTATGCATCCAATTCTTCTCTATTTATTGTTTACATCAATGGCACTATGCTACACACTTTTTGATGCACTAAAACTCAAGTGCAAGTAAGAACATTAAAATATCTCATTCACTTTTCATTTGTGGAATTTTGCACAATTTTAAATTTGATTATGGGCATATCTATCATAACCAAATTTGCAAAGTTTGAAAATGTATATCACATGTAAGGGTGGATACAAAAAAATGCATCAAGTGTGATAACTATCTGAACAAAAGACATAAATGTTGAGGCTCTACATGGCCTCTAGATTTCAAAAATTCATGTTACAAAAAATCAATCCAACACATCCTTAAAGTCATCTTGTAGTTCATGATCCTCATCAACACACTTCTACTCTATGTGGTTATTATTATTTCAACCTCTCAATGATAATTTCTAATTCTCACTAATGATCATCGAGAAGAGAACAAGGAAAAATAAATGGGGTTTCATAATTATAAAGGTTTTTTTTTCATGTTGATTTTTTTGTTTGGTATGCTTGCAGGTTTGGATTGAGCATGCTCCATTGGTAATTAGGTGGAACTTGATTGTTTTAGGTCCAAACCATTATGAATATGAACAAGTTGGTTTTGATAGAAATGATTATGATATGGTATCATCAAAGTGACCCTTTAAGTAATTCAAAATTACTTTTGTTGCCATCCAATGTTGTGGTCTTGGATTCCTTGTGTGTTGTTATATGACTACTTTTGTAAATCCAATGTCCATGCTACCAACCATGGCACATATTTGATGAATTGTGTGCTTGAATAAATTGATTTCACTTGTTGAGAACAAATGTACTCTTGATACTTTTGTGTTGCAATTAACATACATTCTCATAGACTTCCTATCAATCATCTAAAACTATAATGAAAACTTATTGTATGTACTTCACCTCATTTAACATATAAGTCCCTCTTGAAAACTATCCCCTTTATTGGTTTGCTTGTCTAAGAGCTTATTTTTTCTTTGCACAAGATGTGAAATAAACTCAATTCACATAAAGTCTTGGGTTGACAATTAAATTCTCTAGGCAGCTATGGAAATTTTGAAATTATGGAACAGGACCTTATGATGTAAGGACTTTAATATTATTAGTGAATCACTTTATATTTTAAAACAAGTAACCCTTTGTTATTGGTTGCAATTCCTATCCTCTATATCAACTTAATTTCCTTTCTTCATAAAATTTAATTTTTTTAATATATAGAAAATATTAATTAAAACCAAACAAACTGTAATAAAATGTTTTAATATATATATATATAACAAATCAAAATCTATTTTAATTTTTAGTTCCATGCAACAAGCTTATTTTTACTTTTGATTGAAAGAAAACAAAGTAATATGTAAATTGTAACATCACTCATTCCGAAATAAAAATAACGACAATTTTTTTTAAATAAAAGACTTAGAATTTTCTTTATTTGTCTGGAGTTAAACTTAAATTTTCAATTGATCTTCTTAAAGTATATTTACGGCGTAAGGCGTTTTTCTCTGAGGTCCTATTTTAGGGCAATGGTTTTCAGTTGGTTCATCTTTGGTCATCCCTCTACCAAATAATATGTTGCCACTTGTCTTTTTTTCTCTTCCAATCAACTTCTGCCACGTGTGTTGAATAATTTTTCTGTTCCTGCTGTTGCAGGGGTTCGGTGGGGCCTTCATTTCCCGCTGACGCAGAATTGAACACCCCTTGCTTCACTTCCTTGAATGTGTCGATCGCAAAGCTGTTCACTCCGTCATCCACCACCTTGTCGAGGGAAGAGAGTACATTTGAATCAAATCATCCAAAGGCCCAAAGAACCTTGTAGACTGCAATAGGTGCCTTGGGTTCCATTTTTTTGGTGATTCCTTTCGGAGTAAGCTAGCTGTGGAGCAATCTTCCCTTATTGGACGGAGGAGGAGCAAAGTTAGCGTAGTTAGCGTTGACTTTGCTCCTCCTCCGTCCCATGGAGGGAGTTTTGCTCCACAGCTAGCTCACTCCATTCCTTTCGCGTACGCCATCATGCTAGCTCCTTCAACATATCCTCCAGCTGCAATGAAGGCGGTGTGAGTACCATGGCCATCCGAATCCCACGCTGAACATAACTCTAGGGTCTCATTCATGGGACCATACGACGCTGAGTAGCCTTCGTAAGAAAAACACGAACCCACTAGATTCTGATTGCACAGGGACTTGGGGAACCTGATCCTGCTCTGGCATTCGCCTTTCCAGTGCTTAGGAATTGGGCCCATGTCCTGATCGATGCAGCTCCACCGTTTCGGCCAAATGCCAAAGTCTAGGAAACCGATCACCACATCAGAACCGTAATCGGACAACGCCCGCATGCCGCTTCTGTTGGGCATGTCAAGATGCAAGAAGTGTGGCTTCTGCGTCATGTGCAACTGAGGTGCACTATCCGTGAACATTGCGAGAACCCCCAATGTTTTTTCCATCTAAGCGACTTCCTCCTCGGTTAACCTTGCCGAGATTCAATGCAACACCATTTTATTCGCTACAGTCTCAGTTTAATTCGAGAAAATAAGCTTAATGTTTTTAATCTGCGACGTCTTCATCGAGAATATGTGAGAAAAATACTTCATTGATATTTTTACCACTGGAAATCGCCCCCAAAAGGTGCAATAACACGTCGAAGTGGAAAATATTGGGAAATCAAATAGATGTGATGAAGTAAAAATGGTAGTAAAAGAATGCCATAGAAAGCAGCTTTCTTCCTTATATAGTCTAAGAATATTGTTATAGAAAGTGGTTTCCTTAAATAGTCTAGCAATATTGTTAGTAATTGGTGAGTGCATATAGATATTCTCCAATTAAGTAGATAGTTGGAAAAATTAAACTTCAACTTCAACATGGTAATTATAACTCCAATCATATGATACAACTATTTGATTATTAGATACAACTATTAGCTTAACTCAAATGATGATACAACTTTAGCTTAACTTCAACTCCAATCTGGATTTACTTTTAAATTATCTATTAGATTCAACTATTAACCAACTCCAATGATTCTACAACTAGTCGCTTAACTTCAACTCTAATAGCAATTATATTGGATAACTATTAGATTAACTCCAAGTTACAACTATTAAATTAAATTTAGATGAACACAGTAATTAAAACATGGTAATAAAAAGCAATTAGATGAAGGTTTAGTTGTCCTACAATGATTCCATCTCTTAGCATGAAAAGTCTACTGTAGTTTCCCATGATTGAATATTGTTTGATTATAATTGACTTTAACTTAAACCATGGTTTTATTTGGTTAATGATGGTTAACTTTAGTTACCCATTATTGAATTTTGTGAATCATGTTTTACTATGCTTTACTTTGGTTATCTAAGGTTGACCATGGTTAATCATCATTGACTAAATTTAACCATGGTTAATCATGTTTGAATATGGTTGACCATAGTATGAAACTGGTCGATTATTGTTCATTATGTTTGACCATGGTTGACAATGGTTAACCGTGGTAGAATGTGGTATAAATGGTTGTCCATTACTGATTATGATTAACCATGGTTGACTATGTGTGACCATGTTTAAATGTCATTAATCATGTTTGATTATGGTTGAGTATTTAGTGACCATGGATGGCTAAGAAAGTTAGACCTTAGTTGGTCATAGTTGACTATCGTTTCACCGCGAGTGAGGAAGGTTGACTTAGTTTACAATACTTACTGTGATTGACAATATTGAACCATGGTTAACTATTGTTTAACCTTAGTTGACTTTATTGAACCATGTTTGATTTTTGTTAGCTAAAATTAAACCATGTTTTAGCATGGTTTACAATAGTTGACAATGGGTGTTAAAACATGGTTGATAATGTTATACCATAGTTAACAATCAATAACAATTCTTTGACAATGGTAGAATTTAGCTAACCATGGGTGATTATGGTTGACTTTGATAAACCATGGTTTCTTTTAGTGAAAGTTGACTATCTATGATCATCATTAATCAGGGTTAATGGTCAGTGACAAATGATAGCTAAATAAGTCTAACCATAGTTTAGCACATGATTTAATATTGTAAAAACATAGTTTACTTTAATGAACCATGGTTGACTCTAGTTAATGATGGTTTAGTTACCCATTATTGACTTTTTTGAAGCATGTTTTGGTATGGTAGATTCTAGTAGTTGGGTAAGGTTGAGTATGCTAAACCATAAATGAACAAGTTTAACCATGGTTAATTAAGTTTGACTATGGTTGATCCTATTTTAAAAGTTGTCAACTATGGTTCATTATGTTTAAGCATGAATGACAATGGTCAAGTATGATAGAGTACCTTATAAAATTGTGGTAGAGTATGGTGAACAATGGTTGATCATGCTTCACCGTATAACCATTTTTTAATGTCATTCCCCATGTTTAATTATGATAGACTATTTTTTAATATCATTCTCAATAATATTTTTCATATATTTAAAGTTATTTCAAAGATATTATATACTTTAATGTCTTTCAAAAAAAATGACAAAGGTAAATTTATATAGTAATGAATTTGATTTGTCTTAGATTTATTAAAGAACCTTTTATTAAATATTTATGCAATCATAGATACTCTGAGCAAGCCACCAAGAACACCATGAGCAGGCCACCAAGAACACCTAAAATTATGGGTATCTTTTTTGAAGACCTTTTTGAGTGGCTACCCATGTTATTCGATGCCGGTGCAAGTGTAGGCTTCGGCAGAAGACTGGGCGTTTCAGTAGAAGACTGTGCCGGCTTCGGCGGAGGACTAGGCGTTTCAATTGGTGGAAGACCAGGCAATTCTGTAGGAGATGGAGAAGGGACATTATTAAACAAAATTTTTGAATCATAACGAGCAATGCAGCTTCCCCTAAAAGCCTGGCCACCATCTCTTACAACATTTTCTTTCAAAATAGTAGTGATCGTGTTTGAGAGACATTTTGTGCAGTTGTCCATGGATATATCTCTCCAGCACTGGACCAGAGCGAAAATCCTTTGAGACGATGAGTCTGTTGTTGATCCCGAAGCGTATCGATTGCTTGTAGATCCAGTTGAAATTTCAGCTGTCAAATTGTTGAAAAGATTCCCCATAGTCGCTTTAAAGATATCAGGGTTGGAAGCATTCTGTTGATTGAAAGTATCCCATCCGTCGATATCCAAGCGTCCAATGAATCTATAGTTTTCATAGCGCATGTAGCATAAATCATACCAGACTCTCCCACCAACGGAATTCACACAATTTGTTCGAATGTTGGTTGTTATTTGTTGTGAACAATCAGAGCATTGGTTGATTGTTGCGTCTCCCTTGCATTGGAGGAGGCCATATATTCGGTTAGGAATTTGGCCATACGTAGAAGTATTAAACCCCGTTTGGGACGTGTGTTCGGCAAGATTAGACAAAAATCTCTTCAAATTTCTTTCCAACTCACTGCTTTGAGTGTACTTAGCAAAGCTGCACATGTATTTATCGTTTGCGTTGCAAATCGCTGCCTGAAAAGTGATGATCATTAACAGAAGAACAATAATTTGCCAGATCAAAGGCCATGAATCCTTTCTAGTAGCAAAGTCGATCTTCGTCAGTAATGTCTTCATGGTCGTTCGACAACATTGTAGAGGCTCGTGTATTACAATATATCTTGCAAAACATTTCCTTCACTGACGATTGTTATATGCAACGGAAATGCCAATTTATGGTTCCAAAATTCTATTCAATTCAAATTCATTATATTGACCCAAAATTACAGATTTGCCAAGTTATATTCACCAAATTCCATGGAAAATCTTTTCAAAGTAGTGTAAGATTGTCCGGGTATGAATACAATTGATTTGTCCATTGACCTAGGTAGGCAGCCTACTTGCCTTAACTTATGACCTTGAAGAAGCAAAGTCCACAGTCCTACCTAAAACAAGGACAATAAGCATAGCATTATTCAATACCTCGCCTTCACTATGACTCCGCGGACCAACCTAAAACAACTTCGTTAAACAGGCCATTATTCAACACGTTACCTTGACTTCGACTTTGAAGATTCAAAGTACCTAGACATAATTAAATACGTTATCTTGAATTCGACTTTGAAGAATTAAAGAATCAAAGTCTATAGTCGGAATTAAACATAGAATTATTCAAGATGCTGCCTCCTGGACGGTGAACAATATTCATTATGCAGCAGAGCAATAAATGCTGTGGCGGATTCAGTGTGAACCGTTGGATCTCCCACGGCTGCAGTGTGAACCATTGGATATCAAACAGATTGAGATCTAATGGTTCACACTGCAGCCGCCACAGCATTTATTGCTCTGCTGCATGTAAAATATTTTTTGCCCTCCTGGACCATGAGGAATCAAAGTCCGCAATTAGAATTTATGCATTACAACTTTCCAGTTGTCCCAGGCCAGAGCTGATTCCAAAACGGGTGGCTAATTCACCGTTAAAACAAATCTATGAAACCGTTAAAACAAACCTATGAAACGTTATCAGATTGTACAACTATCTAATCATCGACAGTCAAGATTTGACCTTCCGCTGCAACTAATCAATCTTTTCTCCGCAACCGCAACCTCCATTTTGGTTCCTCTATACCAACGCTTTAGAGACGGGTTGTCTAATTATTGGATTGTACAACAGAGTTGAATTTTTTACCTCCGTTTTTGGCTGGTTTTTACTGAATTTTTATGAAATTTTCAAAATGTTCAAAAACACTGTTAGATCTACACAGTGTGGGTGTTTGGGGGTTTTCCTATTACCTGATTTCATTTCTGAGCTTAAACTTGCCTAACAAATAACAGAAATTACATTACAGATTTTGTAAATTAAATTCACCATATTCCTGCAGAAAATCAACTTGAAAGTCAAAAAGTCCCCTTGTTAAACCCCCAACACCCACTCTCTAAAATCTAACATTGTTTTTGAAACGTAATTCCGTGAAAATTCAAAACAAAAAATTGATAAAAACCAACTAAAATGAAATAAGTCAAAAAGTCCCATGTTTAGACAACTCTAACTTGGATTGACATATAAAAATGCCATCATCAATTCTGTTGCCTCAATGCCAAGGAAATATTTCATTAAACCCAAGTATGTCATTTCAACTATGTTTTCATTGCAATCTTAATTAATATCTTATCTTCTTCATTTACCTTGGGTATATATAAAGTTGGTTTACTTGGACCTGTGTTAAATCCATTATTAATCAAATATGCATAACTAGTTGGTTTAGCCAAGAGACTTTGTCTTCCATCAACCTCATAACCAAAAGGTTATTTTTCACATAGACTTTTTTCTCTAGAAATCTATTTAAAAACGATTTTACATCCATCTAATATATTATGTTGTAATGGCTAACACAAACTTTGTTGTGTCTAATATTGTAACAAGGAGGGAAAATGTTTCATTATAACCAACATCATGTTATTGATTGAACTCTTGAGCAACAAGTCTTGCTTTCTATTTCTCAACTTCATTATTATCATTTACTTTCTTGTAGATCCATTCAAAATAAGAAAATCCATCTTTTAGCACCACAAGTTAGCACCATTTATTGTTTATGGTGTTAAAGTGGTGTTATTAGCACCACTTACAAATTTGTGGTGTTAAGGTGGTGGTACTAGCACCACTTACATTTTGTGCTCTTAAGATGGTGGTATTAGCACATATTTTGTGGTGTTAAAATGGTGTTAATGTTTATTGAAAATTATGTTTTTCTCATGAAATGCCATGTTGGCAAGTACCATAAAGTGGTGCTAATAATTATTTGTCACATGGACATGTAAATATAAGATTTATTTATGAGGATGTTCACCATAAACAGAACCATTTCACAAATAATTATTTTGTAAATAATTTAATTTAATAGTTTTTACTTTTTCATTTAAATTAATGATCATGACTAACTTATGAGTTTTTGCACCACATTCCCAACAAATTGAATTTTTTTTCCACTATTTGAACAAATAAACTCACATTATTCAATTCAATTCAATTATTCATTTTTAATACTATTTAGAAAACAAATACTTAGAACTCTTAATATTGAAAAAGAATAAAAATAACCATTTTTTAATTATTAATATTATAAAGTTGCAATAAAAATTATTTAAATTGAAATTTGATTATTCAATTGAATTTTTTTTTATGTTGAGCTTATTAAATTTGTTGATGGACATTATTATCATTATTAGATTTTAATAACTAGCTTAAATTCATCTTTAGCACCACAAGTTAGCCCCACTTATATAATATGGTGCTCATACCGGGATGTTAGCACTACTTACATTATATGGTGTTAAAGTGGTTGGAAATGGCATGTCCTACCAACCATAAAACAATTCACAAGTAATTATTTTTCTATATAACCTACTTCACTAATTTATTTTTTATTTCATTTAAGCAAATAAATGTTTTTAACAATTATATATATATATATATATATATATAATTGATTCAATTGTTTAATTTTTATAGTATTGTCACTTCAAATAAATAAATATATACATTTTACAAAAAATATTATTAGAAGATGATAAAAGATAATCGATTTTAATTTATTAAGATTATAAAGATGGTGATAAAAGTGTTTTGAATTGAAATTTAATTGTTTGAATGAGAATTTTTTTTATTAATATTCATAATTAATTATGAAATTGTTTGGTATGAGTTCCATTAGGAAGATTTGACCATTATGTAGGGTCTTGGGGCCCTAGATATGGTTGAGGGAGGAAACTTCTACCTCAAGTCTTATAGGAATCTTCTAAACATATATGGCCAATATAATCACCTTAAACCACTATACATGGATTTGTGAGGGTATTCTTAGCCTATGCATGTGGATATAAATACTATTATGAATTTTGATAAGTACAGATGGGACTAGGATTCATTTACATGGTTAAGGGAGGAAACCAAGCCTTAGGCACTAAATGATTCTTTTAGGGATCTAAGCCTAATAGATATGTAGACACCTCCAACTACAAGGAACGCCTTATCAAGGAGATCCTTAACCTCACAATAGGGATATGGGTGGAATTTGCAAGGTTTTAAGGACTAAGTATGGGTCTTGGGCCCCTATACATGGACAAGGGAGGAAACTTGAACTTTAGATCCTAAAGGAATTATCTAAGAATCTATGGTCATGAAATACACTCCAAATGACTATTCAAGACCATTTTAGGGTATCCTTGATGTATGAGTTGAGACATCAATTAAATTAGGAGGAAGTAAACAATAAGCATGGGTCTTGATGCCTTTGACATGGTCAATGGAGGAAACTTAGTCCTTATGCCCTAAAGGCACATTCTATACACCTGTTGCAGCTGCAACTATTTCACCAAATTTTTAAAAATTTTGGACCCTCCTTTTAATTTTATCTTGCCTGGGTTGCTGAACTCTGTTGTTCCTCTGCTACATTTTTGAATTTTTTGAGTTTGATTTGAGGAAAACTGTTTTACTTCATTTCAGAAGTTGAATGATCTAAAAATGCCTTTGTCTAGCTAATGCTTTTGCCTTTGGAACTTTAAGTTTTGATTTGTAAATGTTTCCATTTATTGTTGTCGGAAGTCGTTTGAACAGTGAATCGGGGCCGTAGTTCTCTACGCAGCCGTCGTTGCAGAAGCTAACTAATGGATGCCCTGATGGAAAGTCATGTTTTTCGCCGATGGTTTTTTATCTCCTTTGTTTATTTTTCAAAAAACTTTTTGAATTTCGGCGTTTTTTGTTTTATCACTATCGAAGCATTAGTCTTTTGCGTTGCTGTCATTTTGAATGGCAGTTAGCAAGCACCCCGACAGAAATCCCATATCCTTGCCGATTACGTAGGTTTTTTCTTTTTAATTGATTTTCTTTCTTTTCACCATCGGAACAGTGTTTGACAGTTGATCAGAGGGCCAATCCTTTGCGTTGCCGACACAACGACAACATTGAGCTTGGATTCGCTGATGTGTAGTCATTATTTGTTTTGATCGCCGATGGTTTTGTGTTCTGCTGGGTCCGCAGTCAATTTGACATTCGTATTTGCGGCTGTGTAGTGCACTATCTCTCTGACGTTTAGTTGGTTTTTCTGTTGACGCATTACTAGTTAGTCCTTTGAGCCTCCTTTCGGTGATGTTTTCAGTTGGTCATGGAGCCCATAGTTTGTCCGTCGCCCACCGTTGCGGCTACTTAATGAACTAATCGTTCGATGCTATAGTGGTTTCGACCGCCGATTGAGGTATGTCCCACCGTCTTTTTCACCGGAAGGTATATATATATTGTGGCAGGGGATTTTTTTATTATTATCTTGGTTGAAAAATCGCGTTTGTTGAAATATTGTAACTTCAAAGAATATTCTATATGTATCTTTTTGTGGTCCCCGATGGTCCTACTGGGAAAACCACTTGTATTACTTTGTACCTCGATGCTTCTAATCGGAAGAACTAATAAGAGCCATGAGGTAGTCCCCTCTAATTGTAAAGGTGGGTCATTAGCAACCCAGTGTGGTTACTTGAGCCTACATGTGTAACTCGAGCCTACATGATTAACTCGAGCCTACATGTCGGATGAGTTAACTTAAGTGAACGAATGAATATAAATAGAGGTGTAGCTCTCCTCATTTGGAACACAAACTCTCACTTGTGTAGCGCATTAGTGGAGAGAGAGAAGTAGCTAGAGAAGGAGGAGGACCAGGCTTTGATCTCCTTGTTGATTTTACCTTTTATCTTTTTGGGGAATCTATATTGAGGAAGTTTTTGCTGGGTTTTTCCCTTTAGGGTTTTCCCAAGATAAATCTGTGTTGTTCTTGTGATACTATTTCTTTCAGTGATCCTGTTTATATGCTTTTGTTATGAAAATGAAATGAAATACTGATGTATTAGCTAAGCATATGAAAATTTAACATGGTATCAGAGCCACCTTGAATAGGACAGCTTTCACAAGGCAAAATAACCTCTCTCTCTCCCCAAAAGAAATTAGGGTTTTTGGGAAAATTTTTGAGTTTCAGAAAACTAATTGCATGGAAATTTGCGCCCTCCTAGAGCACATCTTTTGAGCCTAGAATCATAGTTTTTGGATGTGTGAGTCTCCAGAAAAGTCAAACCCTAGTTTGACAGCTATACCAAAAAACTGTTGAACCAAAAAACTGCAGAAGCTGAATCTTGCAAGTCTGATTTGGAAGGTGAAGAAATGAAATCTCCAGAATCCAAGCACACCAGTCAAATCACCTCATTCAAGCACATATCCTGGTAAGGTCAGTTTCTCATTCCACAAAATTTTGATTTTTTGTGATTTTCTTACAAGATGGCCCCAAGCACTAAGCTTGAGGACAAGCTAGAAGGCATAGAAAATTTCCAAGCATGGAAATACAGGATTGGTCTCATTCTCCAAGAGAATGATCTTGATATGTATGCCAAGGAAGAATTTTCAGAACCTGAAGAAGCTGAAGCCAAGGAGAAGCACAGAAAGGATATGATTAGAGCACAAAGGATTATTGCTGACTCCATCAAGGATCACTTGATCCCTCAAGTGTCATCCAAGAAGACTCCAAAAGAAATGTATGATGCCCTTTCCAGAATGTATGAGGGAAGAAACATCAACAGGAAGATGAATCTAAGAGCTCAACTGAAGAGCACCAAGATGAGTCATGGAGAATCCATCCAAGACTACTTCACAAGGGTTTCTCAGATCAAAGAGCAACTAGAAGCTGTTGGAGATAAGCTTGATGAAGATGAATTGGTTATGACTGCTCTCAATGGTCTCACTAGACCCTGGGAATCCTTCATCCAGATGATGTGTTCTAGAAAAGAAAGCATGATGTTTGAAGTAGTATGGGAAGATTGCATTCAAGAAGAGACTAGAGTGGCAAACTGAGAAGCCTTACTAAAGGAATATGATCAAGCCCTAGCCACTCACACCAAGAGAAGAACAAGTCAATCTAACTTCAAGAGAAGAAACTTCAAGGAGTCTCAATCTCCCAAAAGAATCCAAAGAAGAAGGGAAAATCATCCATATAAAGACTACTCTGGATTTCAATGTTTTCATTGTAATAAGATAGGACACATTGCCCGAAATTGTCCTATAAATAAGCAAGAATATAAGAAGAGGATCAACAACAACAAAATATATCATGCTCATCTAACGAAAGATGAAGAAGAAGAAGAAGAAGAAGAAGAAGGACCTCCAAGAAAGCAAGTAAGAGAAGAAGATGTAGAAGAGTATGTACTATTCTTTGCACTCTCTAGGTCTATAACACCTGGAGAAGACACTTGGCTTTTTGATAGTGGTGCCTCAAAGCACATGACGGGACAAAATAAACTCTGTCCAAAATTGAATAAAGAAGCTCTCCTCAGAAAGTATCCCTAGGAGATGGCTATCAATATCCAATCAAAGGAGTTGGTGAAGTAAGCTATAAACTTGATTCAGGTATTCCTCTAAAGATGAGAGATGTATTATATGTACCTGGTTTAAAGAAGAACTTACTCTCTATCTCAGCTTTAGATAAGAAAGGATTCAGAGTTGCTTTCATAGATGGCCAAGTACTCATGTGTCCCAAAGGAAAGAATATTGAAGATGCAATCATCATTGGTGAAGAAGAAGGAGGCTTGTATAAACTCAAGGGGCACTCAGAAAAAACCTTTGTTCATGAGTCCACTGACCCTAGTGAACTATGGCATAGAAGGCTTGCCCACTTTAACTACAACTCTCTACCTCATGTGAACAAAGTAGTGACGGGATTACCCGACATGAAGATCAAGCATGAAGGCATTTTCAAAGGATGTGTGAAGGGAAAGAACATCAAGAATCCATTTCCAAAGAGTGAAACTAAAACAAAAGGTAAGTTGGAATTGATTCATTCAGATGTATGTGGTCCAATGTCTTCTACATCCTTAAGTGGTTTTGAATATTATATCACATTCATTGATGAATTTTCAAGAAATACTTGGATATACTTCTTGAAAGCAAAGAGTGAAGTGTTTGAGAAATTCAAGGAGTTCAAAGCCTTGATAGAGAATCTTTCA
>LPNX010866713.1:0-14151 GCA_001517045.1 Pseudotsuga menziesii
AGTTTATTTTTAGTTTAATCGAACTGCTACTAAGGATTCCAGATTCCTTAGTAGGTGCTCATCAGCACAAGCTAGGGTGAAAACCCTAGCTACAAGACTAGGAACAATATACTCCATGGGCATGACTGCCTCTTGCCCATAGACCAGCTTAAATGGTGTCTGACTGTTTAGCTATTTACAAGTAGTGCGATAGGCCCATAGCACCGCTGGAATTTTTAGGTCCCAGTCATCACAGTTAGCATTACATACCTTAGTCAATGCTATTTTCAAGATTTTTTTTGAATGCTTCAACGGTCCCATTCACTTGTGGATGGTATGGTGTACTCCTCTTATGTTGCACCTGTAGCTCCTCAGTTAGCGCTTTCACAGTTCAGTTGATGAAGTGACTTCCCTATTCACTCATCAAGATCCTAGGACACCCAACCTGTGTCACAATGTTTTCGAATATGAACCTCACTACCATCGCAGTATTACAATACACAACTGGTGCAACTTTTGCCCACCTAGTGAGATAGTCGGTTGCAGTAATGATGTATGACGCACCAATCTGCTTCCCTTGTGGATTAATAGGACCCACAAAATCCACAACCCATTTATCAAATGGCTGCAGAGTCGCCTGCGGTACCAAGGGCATCTTATCTTGCGATGGTTTATCGACACACTGACAAATGTCGCAGCTCCTCTCATAGTCTGCGGCATCATTATGCAACGTAGTCCACCATAGTCCAGTGCACAACACCTTCCACGTAGTAGCCCGACCTCCATAGTTTCCTCTCGTAATTCTTGCATGTGCTTCTTTGAGAATGGGACCCTGCTCATGTGATAACATACACCATCACAATATTCCATCCAGTCGAAGCTTATATAACTGTCCAGCAATTAATTAAAAATCAGAAGCCTTTACTACCAGCTGCTTCTTTTTCCCAGTCGACATGTCCTCTGGGGTGACACCAGTGGCCAAAAACTGAATAATTGGTGCATAGTGATCATCTGTGATGTCAACATGGAACAGTTGCGCATCTGGAAATCTGTCATCAATATTGGTCAGTTCTTGACCATTCTTGATGCGAGATAGATGATCCGGTCCATTGTTCAATCGCCTTGGCTTCACAACTATTTCAAAATCAAACTCTTGGAAGAGTAACAACCATTGATAGATCTCCCCCCTAACACAGGCTTATTGACTAGGTATTGCAAAGCAGAATAATCCGTGAACATCTTGAAATGTCTGCCCAACAAATAGTGCTGAAACTTTTGTAATGCATAAACCATCTCCAATTCTTCCCTTTCTATAGTTGTATAATTTCATTCAGCAAAAGATAACTTTATACTGCCATATGTGATTGGGTGATCCAGGTTTCCCTCACCCAGTTGCGCAAAAACGACCTCTAGTGCGATAGAAGAAGCGTCGATGTGCACATGGAACTCCTTATCCCAATTAGGAAAAACCAGTATGAACATAGAGGCCATCTTGGATTTCAAAGTGTTAAAACTTCCTTGACATTCTTGAGTCCATTCATAGGATGCATCCTTCTTTAGTAGTTTCTCCATGGGGGTAGTAATCGTAGCGTATCCTTTGATAAACTTGTGATAGTATCTGGTATTCCCCAATCTATCCTGAAGCATTTTGACATTAGTCAGTGGTAGTAAACTAAGGATTAGCATGATCTTCACGGGATCGACCAATAGACCCTCTTTGCATACTATATGCCCCAATAGTATGCCAAATGGTGCACAAAAAATACACTTTCTAGATTTTAAGGCGATCTAATGCCGGCGACACCTTTCCAGCATCATTCGCATGTTGTCCAGATGGTCCCTAATTATTCCATAGATAGTCCAGTCATCCATATACACCTATAGGAACTTTTGAATAAAATCTTTAAATACAGTGACAACTACGTGAGAGAATACAGCTGGTGCATTCTTTAGCTCAAATGACATGAGTGTTTATTGAAAACATCCCCACTCAGTGACAAACGTAGTGTTATGGCGATCCTCCTTCACAATCCGGATTTGGTGGTATCCCGAGAATCCATCCGCGAAATAATACATCTTTTGGCCGCCTTCGCCTTCAAGAACTTCATCTGTAAAAGGGGTCGAGAATGGATCATGCACACATGCATTATTCAACTTTCTTAGATCGACACAAGTGCGTATTTCTCCTATATTTTTATCCTGTACCACCATAGGACTTATCCACTTAGATTCTTCTACATGCTTGATGATCCCAACATCAAGCATCCAGTCAATCTCAGCCTTCACATGGTCCATGTATCATGGATTTAGTTGATATGGCCTCTGTCACACCAGTTTGGCATTTGGTTTTAACATGATTTTCATCTCCCCCAGGTCTCCTAAAATTCCCTTCATCTCTGAAAACCATGTCACAAAAAGGTCTTGGAATTCATGTAGCAGGTCCATGATCTTGGCCATGGTCTCCTCATCCGAGTAGTCTCCAACATTGGCAAATTTTTGGTTCTCTGCCTACCCAATGTTGACTTTCTGGATCCTCAGTGGCTGACTCATCGAGTCCATTGGTATGTTGGGGGATGTGACATCATGGCTTCCTTAAGACCCTAGAATATTAACATTCCGCAACTCATCGTCATCTTCAGGTTCCCTTGACAAGTTGTAGCAGGTCAACATAGATTGGATTGAACAATGCACATGTGGATCAACTGGATAGGCAATAGGTGTGACCTTGAGTACGACGTCATGAATGATTTGTAAAGCATTGCATACCTCTGGGTTAATGTCCTGAAAACTAAATGTCTGCATAAAACAAATAGACAACTCCTCCCAAATGGTGATAGTCCTGCGTAACTCTACCCCCACATACCAGTATCTCGGCATTTCTTCCAGAGTGTGAATGAAAGAATGGAACCATTCATCTCTGGGTTGCAACACCCATAAAGTCTCACACTTGATTAAATGACCGGTTAGATCATTCCATCTGTCATATCTCCCAGCATGATAGACCTCTAAATCGCTGAAGCACACCATCATCAATCTGCAGCACTGTTCCTAGTCATGGATCATCTGTTTTTGTGTCACCCACCATCAAGCCGGAGTAGCCTTCAGTGCTACATCGAGAGCCAGTATATTTTACGGTTCGAAAACTTTCTCTTCAAATTCCTCAATGAAATTTGATAGTCCTAGTAGTCCTTCATAAATGGGAAACTCGACAGTCTCAGTTGCAACATGTCAGAGAGACTGTGTAATCATCCCGCATTTCCTGAATGATACTTCATGCAACCTATTCTGCCAATTTTCCAGAGCATCCTTAGAGTTAGAGGACGCGGACCTTGCGTTGCACCATCCAAGTTTGCCATCGACGGTAGGATGGATATAGTCTTCAGATATGTTATAAGTGTGATCCCATCTTCTCTCGATTTCATCCTTTACAAGTTCAATATATCATCGTCCTTCCTGAGGGTCGATAGGAGGAATGGCCCTGAAATCCTAGTTTTCAAATGTCATAACTTGTTTTTTGAAGTTGATAACTGCCATGCAATCATTATCCCATCCAATCCCTAGTAGCGCGGGATAGGAACCACCGTCTTCTACGACTTCTACCACATCAAAGTCAGCATGCATTTTCATACCTTCAAAGTCAACAACCAAGTTTGAGAAGTGACCAATGGACAGAACCTTCGCCTGATTTGCTAGTCACAGTTGTACTGGAAACCATCCCAATGTTGGATTTTATTAATCTACACAGTGATCTAGGGACTAAACACAAGTCTCATCAAAGATTAATAACAAATAACTCATGGAAATGGTGTAATAGGGCTACAGAATGAGTATCCACTCTGTATAATCACACAAAGAATGAGTAATTACATTACAAGATCATGCTGCAAGCATGAATGACTAGCAATTTGAATCCTCAAGGATGTCATTCGAACTGAATGAGTGAGTCTAGCTTAACTGAATGTAAGCCACAATCAACACTCAAGTTAACCACTCATCAAAACCCTAATTGACTCAACTAATCCCTAACTAAAGTCGAAGTGCAATAAATGACTGAGTCTAACTGAAAGAGGTTAGACACATGTCATAGCAAGCCAACCATCAAGTGGTAGTGCTTCAATGACTCCAATGAACCCCGATGAGGTTAACTGAAGTGTAACTGAACATCGGAAGTGGTTACAGACGCCCCTGTTGACTCTAGTTCATTAAATAATCATTAAATAAACAATTTAATGAGGAGAGCTACCTTCACTACTCTGTTTAACTGATTGTAACCATCAGTTAGCAATTTGGGGCATTAATGACACTCAGATCACCCCCTGAGTGCTCTAGTTAGCCTCCCCGAATGTAGGAGAAGGATAAGTTAGCCTCCTTGACTGAAGGTAGGTGTGGGTGTGATCTAGCCTCCTTAACTATGCCAAATTGACCAAAATGAGTGTGTATGGTGGTAAATGTCTCCAACAGATTTCCCTTTAATTGCCAAGTTTGCTTGGTCAGAATGTTTACATATGATCCAAAATCTAGAATGACTGATTCAACCTCATAATCCCCTATCTAAATATTCATACTCATCTCTTTGTCTGTCTTCCTTTTTTGCAAAGAATTCACAACAGAATCCTTCACTATCTTATCTGGGTGGTGCAATAATGTCTCAAGCTCGATAAAGGCGTCAGAGTCCCTTGCCAATGATAGAAAACTCTCAAAGAACTGCCACAAGGTACCATGCTATCGCGATGGTCCTGCCTCTAAAGATGGATCAAAAGCAAATTAGGAGAAATCCGGGTAAGTTACCGATTGTTGATCCATCTTTAGAGGCAGGACCAGTGAGCCAAACTTGCAATCACGGTCCATCGTCTCCAGTTGTTGCACCAGCGCAAATGACGATCCCAACGTCGACATCCTTCATTTGCGGCACATCCTAAATTGTGGCAACTGTCGATCCTTGATTCAATTTCAATGGCAGGTTCTGATTCAATCATCGATTCCTCGGTTGGTTCTGAGTCTGAGGCAAATTCTAAGTCTGTGTCTACGGTGGGACCTAGTTCAGCATTATCGGTTGGTTCTGTACTTGGAATGTAGGATGATTCTGATTCTACATGTTCTGTAACTGAGGAATATTTTTTGCCTTCTATTTTGTAATCAACTGAGGGCAGATTTCAACATTTCGATGGCTACACAATATGTACACTGCGCATGAGGGAACTCCCTCTCATAATGCACAAATACCCCACAGGTGTAACACTGTATTGATTCACGACCTTGTCCTCTTCCTGGACCAAATCCTCCCCTCGACCTATGAACCCTCCACAGAATCCTCCTCAGACTCCTCCTTGTTGAAATTGCAGTTGGGCCATCTTTTGCTGCGGTGGATTTGGTTGATTTTGGACATAGTATGTGGCTTGAACATATTGTGGATAATTATACTGTAGTTGCGGTGTCTGGTTATACTGTGGTTGTACCACCATTTGCAACGGAGGTGCAAATTGCGGCTGCGATATAAACTATTGCTGTGGTTGTGTGGGGAGAAACTGCAATGGAGGTGGTGGTGTATATGGAACTTGTGTTGTTGGTTGCACTACTTGTGGTTGCACTTGTGTTGTTCAGGGGTCCTCACCTTTTATAAAGTATGAATCATACGTCCTTTCTTGGAGCAAATCATAAGCTCTGCAGTTTTTATCATCATGTCCGACAGACCACAAAAATGTACAATACAAATTTTCTTCCTTGGTAACCATCTTCTACATGTAATCACGGTTCTCATGTTGATGCCCATAGATCTAACATATTCGACACCATCGTACACCAGCACAACTCAACAGATTCAGGGCTCTTAGCAGCAAATAAGTCTGAAACGTCGGACAAGTGTCCTTGGTATGTTCATCTGCATGGAAACGGGTGCACCAAAGATCATCATGATCTTCCTTGGCCTTTTTGATATCTTGCAGTTGGAGCATCAAATTGGCCAACTACACTTGAATCTGGTTCATTTCGACCGTAGAGTCTCCTACCGATGATGCCTCCAATTTCATCGCGGTCTCTAGAGCCTCGCTCTATGTCGCAATATTTTTTTGCATTAGTGGTTGTCTGATATGCAGGACAAGCATGACAATGAACCATTCCTTGTGTTGAACATCACTCATCTGAAAATTGACTCGATACATCAATGTCTTAAACCACTAATCAAAGTCCCAAATCGTCTCATTGGGGAACTATTTGATCTCTTTCAATTCAGTAATATACTGAGCCTCAAATTTTGACTTCTTAAATTCTTCAAATAACCCCATTTGGATCTCATCCAATGTCTTCATGGTACCTCCCTGAGGGATCCACATGAATCTCATGAACCATTCCAGTGCACGGCCCCTTAGAGTAGTGGCCAGCTAACTTTTCTTAACATCATCATCGACAGTTTGTCGGGCGGTCTAGATCGCCTCACATAAGAACCAACAATGCTTTGTATCATTAGTTCCATTCCCATTGAATATTGGTAACTTCATTTCATCGCCCACCATTCTGGGCCTTCTTCCTCCTGCTGGTGCTCTATTACTAGACTGTTGCTGACATGTTAGGCAAGTTGACGCAGAGTGTGTATTTTTCCCTTGTGGTGGAGTAGTGCATGGAGGCATTAGCACATTACTGCTGGGGTTTGATCCTGTTGTCCTTCCAGGCATAACTTGGGCCTCATCGTCCTTGTCATCACAAAAAATTCCCTTCGTCCTGTGTGGTTTTTTTTCACAGCATCACACTTTGATCGCAGCAGGACCTTCTCTTGTCCTTTTCCTCTTCTCTTGAAACCTTTCTCCTCCCCTTGTACAACCACTTGTTTCCTCGACGACCTTCACATTATCACCAGAAATCATGCCCATCTATCCCTTACCTTTTCATGCATATCCCCCCTTCCATTTCAGTGCCTACATCCTCTACACACCAAAGTTCCACTACTCTTGGTCCATCTTTATAATACCCTTTTCATAGACCAGTTGCTTAATGGATAGCTGCAGTGACAACAAGAATATTCCTCGATGTCCATTGAAGAACTCTCTCTCTGATTCGCTAAAGGACTTATTGGTGTCAACTACAAACTCAGTGAATTATCCTTCTAAGATACTATCCAACCACACTTCAACTACCTGGGATGCCTTATTATTGGTTTCTTGTAACTCCTAGATCAACTCTAGCGTCCAGGAGGTCGGCTCTACTCCTTGAAATTTTTTCTTATTCTTAGTGAACTTTGTCAGCCATTCCTGCAAGAGGACAAGAAATTCACAAAAGAACCATTCGTGAGGACCGTCGTGGATATACCTGTCCAACCAGTGGCTTGTTGACAACTTCGAATTTTGATTTTCAGCTTCAGCAAACACTCTCGCAACTTTAGATCAAACCACCCTTCGATCTCCGATCGAGTCGGATGCCAAAACATATCCTCCTATTAATAGCAACTCCGTCCTAACAACAGAACCATTTGTTGGCGAAACTAACCAACAAAGCCTCTTCGACAAGGGTTCTCACTCTGTCGATGCCCAACTAGTGCAATCTCCCTGAGCACCAGCCCAGACAGGTTTTACCATGCCTAGCAATGTCTGCAGAGCAGATGAGGTCTCACTGGAAATGTTCAAGGGAGAGTTGTCAAAACCAAGTTTCCGACAATGGGGAAGGAGGATACAAAGATCCGATGGGGAGACACCATAACTGTTAGATCCATAGCTTTGCAGACGAATTTAAACCATTTCCACAACTTGTAGAGTGTATTCAAAACTATGCAGTCATTATAGATTCATTTCCACCACATCATACAATTGTCACATTATCACTAATACCACGACATTTTTCATAAAACATATCAACTCATAGTGCACCAGACAACAACAAATTTTAAAATAGATCGCATCAATATAACAGAAAGAGACTAAATCATAGCGACATCATAACAAAATAGGTCGCAACATCATAACAGATTAGATTATAGCATTGATAACAGACAAGACTTGTGCAACAATTGTCATATCATATTAATCTTGTGCAAAGGATCCAACTTACACAATTCTTCTTCAAAACCGGAGACTGCATACATCAGGAAAGATCCAGATAAATCGCAGATACACAGAGAATTCTTCAAAAACCAAATCGCACTAGACCTTATGTCACAATTATCCTATGATATGATTCTCCTATGATGATCAAGATCCTCTTCTTTCTCCTATTCTCTTCACTATCTTCTTGCAAAAATAGATCTATAAATAGGCTTGCGCCATTACATTGAGGGTCCACTTCTAACTAACTTATAACCACTAATGACCTATTACAAGAAAACTTGGTCAAATAACATATAAAATATTCAAAGCGGTTATTCTTCTGCCTATCACGCTAATCTATCCTTGCGCGGTACCGTATGAGGTTGCGCAACTACTGCGATGCTACGCAACTCACTTACCAAAACCCATGCCAACAAGAATAACACCATAGAGCTCTAATTGGTGATGGATATATCCTTTACCTATCCTGAAATTTGACTAAGGAGGTCTAAAGCTCTTGTTTTGATAATGCTTGTAACCTAGTTCCACCCAAAATTTGAATAAGGGGATCTTAGGTACACTTTGAGTTTGTGTGTGATGGTGATTGTGTTATGTTTGTCACATGATACTTACAGATTCCTTAAGAGAGTAATGATGTGTCTATTCTTTGACACATTTAATTTGACAAACAAGCACTCCACATAATTCAAGTTATCACAACATCAACACTCATCCACAAATTAAAAGGAATTATGGTACACAATCAAATGGACATATCAATCCAAGGAGAAACTAGTATTCAAATTTGAATATCAAATCAACTTTGAAATCAAACATTAGTTGAAAAATATACTTGCAATAGTCCTTTTGTAATTTTACTTGTATTTTTGAAATAAAGTAAAGTTGAATTGTAATTGGGTACATTTTCGGTTGAAACTAACACTCTACTATTTCTTGAACCTTAATGGACATTGTTGAACAAAGTGTCCATCAATCATTATAAAACCACATTTTGGGGTGCATGATTGGTTGTGCACGACACCCTAAAATTGGCATAGAATCAAGTGAGCATGAAATAAATTCAAGTAAGCGTGAAAACAATCAAGTGCAAGTGAGTGTGACAATGGGTAAAGGAGGAAAACGATTTCAAAATGATTATCAAAACATTAAATAACTTCAAGAATCCTTAGAAAATTTTAGAAATCAAGTTGTTGAACTTCAAGACCAACTTGAAATGGAGCAAGTGATTAAATTCATTCAACTACAAATTCTTGAAAAGAAAATGAATGATGCTACTTACAATATAGATAACCTAATACAAGTTTGTGAAATGGAGACTGTGACTGATGATTCCTTATCTAGTGATGAGAAAGAATCCTTGATAAAAAAATTTGAAGATGATGATTTCAATTTTCTCCAGCATTGACAACATTCTAAACTAGTTCTTGTTGAAAACAATCCTCTCTATGATGATGATGATGATGATGATGATGTTTAATATCAACAAAGCGTGCAATAGAAATTCAGTGGGAAAAATGAAAAATTAGTATCCAATGAAGATGAAGCTATCTATGGACCTAAATTTAAAGCGTTTTCTTTTTATTTCAATGAAGAAAACATTTCAATGGTGTAGCAACATGCAAAGAATCAAATTCCAATACTTTCAAAGCAACAACTTCCGAATGATCTTTCCAAGCTCAACATCAGACATTGGGAAGAAATTATTAACAACAAGCTCAGAACACGACTCAGATATGAAAATGATCTGACTTTTAATGTTCCAGACTACTCCAAACCAATTCAATTTGTGAGTGCAGGATTTATTCATGAAAATTTGACTTCAGCTGTTCTAGTTAAGCTTCAAAGTGTTAAGTTCCAATATTGCCAAAGAGTTGGTCATATGGAAGATCAATGCTTTGATCTCCATCCTTGTCACCATTGTGGAAAATGTAATCATGCATCGAAAAAATGTTCCAAGACAAACAAGCCTACATGATTAAAGATTCACTATGGGTGGATCAATCCTTACCAATGGACATCAACAACCAAGAAGTTACACCAGTCTTACTGAAGAGTACAATCTTGAGTAAATAATCATCTTGTAGAACATAGTCTTTTTGTACCCGAGTATAACTCCAGTGGTCTACTTATGGTTTAGTGTTTGATCATGGCCCTCACGGGATGAGATAACATGTGGATGTTTCCACATGCCCACTTTGAGTTAAAATATAAATGATACTCTCTTGCATCTTAAAGGGGGGGAGTACATTTAAAAAATATTCTTTCTTTTTAAAGGGGGAGCAGTTATGTTACAATGGTGAATTGGTTCAAGGTAACCCATGTGAAAACCCATATCTTCTCACCTTTTAGCTGACAAAGGGGGGAATATTGATAATGGTTGTCATTCTTCAAGTTTCGAAAAAAAAGTATGTAGATGGCGGAATCTAAAACAAAACTATGAATATGGACCAAATTAGGTATATGGAAGACTCTGATACACTACTATGAAGATGGATAAAATATTGTAGATGATAGACTTCAAATTGTCAAATGGGAAAAAAAATTATGTAGATGGCAGATTCCAAATTTTCCATATGCAAAACAAACAACAAAAGTGTGAAGATGACAGACTCAAATCCATGATGCATTGGCATGTTGATCGACACATAACAGTGTTGAAATATTCATGGGGTTTTTCAGTGATTCACTAATTGTATAATGGTGATACTATATGTTCACCAATTAGCAGAAGACAACAACCTATTCTAGATAAATCACTTCGAAAATGATGGAATTGTTAAGCAGACAGGGAATGTTCATACATGGCAGCTGTTCACTCCATAATTTTAGATCTCTTCAAGTTCATTTCAGATGAACCATTTAGAATCCAAATTTGTTGGTTTTTCATGCATATTTTTCAATGAAGCATAAGTGAAGGCTTCTGAAATATCCAACATATCAACTTCAGCATTAGTGTTTATTGCTTAGCTGATACTTATACATAAACTTGTGATTGAGAGGGGGAATGTTAGCCTTATGCCTTAACCTAACAATCACAAAGTTAATACTGTCACCTTTATTTGTATTTCTCATTTAGTATATTAGTCAGTCATGCTAAATGATGACCAAGGGATTTTGGATAAGATTGCCTAGGCTAGCCACCATGCAAATGTGTTAGAATCTAGAGCAAATCTATCCATGAGGTGGAATTCTTCTTTGTACTATATAATGGGTGAATATAATTGATTAATGTTTGTGTTAATATAATTGATTTTTTTTTGTCTTTTCCATCATATTTTTTCCATACATGTTTCTTCATGATGGAGTCTTAATAAAACTGAAGCCTTATTTCTTCCCAGTAGAAGTGTCTGGTCCAAAACTAGAACTTCTTGTAATTCATTTTTATTTTTATAGAAATATGCACCCTTCTTGGGCAAGTTGAGTGATTCCTATTTTCTGTTTGATCTATAAAGAGATTTTTTTGGAATGACAAACCCTATATGTGTAGTCTATCCTTTCAAGGTGGCTCTGACACCATGTAAAGTTTTTTTTAATTACTTAGATGATATCTTAAAACAATTTTCAATAGTAGGATCACTGAAAGAACAAAAATAATAGTAACAAAAATAAAATAAAGGTTTTCCTCGGGGAAACCACAAGGGAGAAACTCACACAAAACTTCCTCAATATAAAACTCAACCAGAGCATTGTAAAACTCAAGACAACTTCTTTTATCTTCTTCCAAGCGCACTTGTTCTTCTCTCTCTTGCAAACTTTCTTGAGTGAGTTTGTACAAATAAATGGGATGTCCTCCCTATTTATATTTGTCACTCTAATTGACCTAGAACCTAGGAGGGCCGACTTATCTAACTGACAAGGCTGACTTATCTAGTAAGACACCAAAAATAATATTTATTATAATAAAACTTGGCTACTATTGACCCGACTTACATCTATAGGTTTACATTGATTCTTTCAATGACTCTTACATGACCAAATTTATCTCCTAATGGATGAATACAATCAATACATCTGAAATATATTATGAAGTTACAATTTTTTAACATGTAGAGCATTAGTACCCTTGGAGGGTGTATTCTAGAATTTATCGTAAAAAACTTGTGCTAAGAAGGGAAGCACACCTAGACTAAGTAATTGTTGTTGACCTTTGTTGTTTCTAGCAGTGGGACTTATAACCCCACACTCAAACTTCAGAAGGATTATCTATTTGTTTGGTTTGATTTCTTAGTACTCTTTTTAGATGGGTTCTCTTTTTTAAACTTTCTCTTAGTTGGCCTTACAAATTTATTTCTTGTTGATCATACACTTATGGTTAGTATTCCTATGGAAACCAACCAAAGGATCCTTGTGCATGGAACTCCTTGTGATTTTCCAGTTGTTGGAAATTTGGTGCTCCCTAAATGGCCACCTTAAATATTCCTAGATTCACCCTGGGGATACCAATTGGTTTTATTTCGCTTTGAATGTATTGAATGCTCTTGATGATTCTCAAGAGATAACCTTATATCAAGGGAATGAAAACAATGTTACTCCTTCACCAGTAACATCTTCTCCTCTTCCTTCTACCTCAGGTGGTGAAAGTATTGATGCTTGTATCCAACAATCTAAATGGAATAGAAGGAGGCACAATATGAGGAATATGCATGAAAAAGGGGGAAACCTGCCACTAGGATCTGCAAGTCATGCAAGGGGAACCCATATAGTCACTACAAGTCATATTGGAAACCTGCCACCATCCTCTCCAAGTCATGTTAGAGGCACCCATCCAGTCATTGATAGTCATACTGGAAACCCAACCAGCCTCTAGACATCATGTTGGGGGGGATATTTTAGTAAATGCAAGACATACTAAATTATGTTATCAACCTATACTAGTCATGTTGAGGACATGTCATTAATCAATGCAAGGCATACTAGTGACAAGTCACCAATCACTGCAAGTCATACTGAAGACAAGAAACCAACCACTACAAGTCATGTTGGGGACAAGAAGTCAGCCAATGCAAGTAACTTTTAACATGTTGATATTGTTGATAAATATAATAAAATAGGATGCAATCCTAAGTTCCCTTATAATCTTTGCAAGGGAGAGCACCTTACTCACCTATGCCCTACTATGGAAAAGGTACAGAGAGTGTGGTTCGAGTCTCAAGGATATTCTCCTAAAAATTATGTGATTTCCTAATAGCCTATTCAACCTTTGGTTGATGAAGTGATAAAATCAAATCCATCTTTGAATGATCCCACTCCTCCCTTGGATAATTTTGATGAAATGGTTGAACCAATGCAGTCTTTGGTCAATCCCACTTCTCTTTCGGAGAGTCAAAAACATGAAGTGGTTGAACTGATGCAACCTTCCATCAATCCCACTCTTATTTTGGAGAGTGATGTTCCTACCATTCATGTTTTATTCACTATTAGTTTATAACTTTCTGGACAAAGTAGCACTTAGTTCACTTTGAATGAACCCACTCCAAGCTCTCGGATTGCTTTCTTTTATTGGAATAGTCTAGCTGATCCGTGCCTTCCTTTTGTTGCACCTTTTCAAATAAAGGTTCAAGTTAAACACTACACAATTTCGCATTGTATTATAAACGAAGGAGCCTATGTTAGTATCTTATTTGTGCATTCTTATAAAGTTATGGGATCTACCATCCTTTTCTCGACTATTAATCAACTGCTTGATTTTGATAGAATACCTAGTGAAACTTTAGTATGTCTTCCTCAAATTCATGTTACTTTAGGTGGGAATATTGTATTAGTCAATTTTACAGTTATG
Organism: Pseudotsuga menziesii; assembly: GCA_001517045.1. Lineage (NCBI taxonomy): Eukaryota > Viridiplantae > Streptophyta > Pinopsida > Pinales > Pinaceae > Pseudotsuga > Pseudotsuga menziesii. Next base: position 13,789 of record LPNX010866713.1, read on the forward strand.
GAGTACCCTTTGGAATTCAATGTGATCCTTGGGCATGATTATGTATATTCTATGCATGTTTTGTTGTCTACACTCATTCATGTGATGCACTTTCCTCATAATGGAATGAATCTTACTATTAATCATCTTGCATTTGTTGATCCTCCTCATTAATCAACTTTAGACCAAGTATATCCTCTATAAAACTCTAGTGTTTTGGTAGACACCTCCCTACCACGGGTTAATTATTTGGGATATTTTAATAATTCAGTTAAGCTACACAATTCCCGATTCACATGATCCACACTCGCCACACCAATTCATTCTTTATCAAACTCCAATCTCCTTACATATTGGATCTCTCTCTCTCTCTCTCTCCATATA
>LPNX010866713.1:15182-38904 GCA_001517045.1 Pseudotsuga menziesii
AAGAAGCCATAGGAATGATTGCACTGTGTGAGATGAATGTGCAAGGATTCTAGCACATATATACAAGTTTGAATTAGATCATGAGATGGAATTAAGAAATGGGGTTAATAATCAAACCAGTATCTATACTAGCACCATGATAAGGGTATGCATTACTTACTAAGAACAAATTCTCCAATTAGAACAGTCCTAGTGGAGGCATGATTTTTGTCACCATGACTAATTTCTACTCTCTTTGAAATATTATCTTTTGATCCAAGAGAGGGATCGTGATGCATGAGAGATCGAGTCAAAAGGGAAACATGTGGAGGAGGAAGAGGTTGATTTGTGATTTGAGGAGCACATATTTGTTTATGAAATACATAGAGTTGGATCTGAAAGAGAAATATATCATGTTAATGGTAGTGATCCAAAAATCTAAGTACAGTTTCAAGATTCCAAAAAATGATGCAGGTGTAGAACACAAAAAACCCTTGTTGTAGGTCATAAATAATCCTCGACCGCCCAATTGTTGAGCTAGTTTTCTTGATGTAAGGATATATAAACCCATATTTTTCTTAATGAAATTTATTAGATATTTTCTATTTTGCACCTTCTATGTATAGCTATGTTCATTTTGTGAAATCTTCTAAATCTCCCTACATCATTGGTAGACATTTTTTTATTATCCTCCTTCCTTGGGTTAGTGTATTACTCTCTATTTTGCTTTCCTATTTGGAGTGGGTTGTGCATGATCTTCTTCTTTACTTCAGTCATACCTTTGGGATTTGTATTGATTTGATGAGCAGATAGAGTTGATATTTATTTTTTATATATCTTTGTGTCTCAACCATGTAAACAAAAATGGTTATATTAGTTTCTATTATGATGAGCAATGCACTTAGCATAGTAGGAATCTCCATATATCTGCAAGTGCTTAATGTTCCTCGACAAATCCAATTTCAATATATCTCAAAGTGATAAGGGATTATTTCAATTGTGTTAGAAATCTCTCAATATGACACTTCAATGTAATTAAAAAATATCTCCTTCTTCTAAGAGGTTTTCGTGGATCTTATCCCTATAATTTTCGTCCTCTAGGAATGTTGTAAATTAGTGAATAAAATAGTAAACAAGTTATACAATTTGACAAGAAAATTATACTCAAAACACTAACTCTAGCCATAAAAACTCATATTTCTTTGTTAAAACCACCAAAAATCAACCCCAAATTGAAAAGTAGTGCTACCAATAGCACCACTTTTTTTTCGAAGCTAAAAGTATAACTTTTTGAAAACCTTGGGTGTTATCGCTATAATGAAAACCATAAAATAGGGCCTGAATCAAAAAATGGGAGCACACATATTTCACACATTTTTATTTCTAAGGATAAAATCACAACTTATTTGACTAACGCATTTGCAATGCGGATGCCAAAATCGACCTACGACTCGAAAACAAGTGCTACCAATGGCACATATTTTCTTTGTTGGGTTACTTTTGGAGACGTTTCTAAAACATACCCTTAAAATGTTTAAATTAAAAAAATTTGTAAATGTGAAAAAATACATGATATTTTCAAAGAAAAAGAAAGAAATTTTACAAGAAAAAGCCATAAAAAAATTACATGTTTTGAACACAATTTGAAAAAAAAACTAAAAGAAAAAAAGAAAAAGAAATAAAAAACATGAAATTAAATGAAACACATAAATAAAAACGTAGATAAATAGAAGACAAAAAAAAACGTTAAAATAATAAGGAATATAAAATGGAGAAATAATAAAACAAACAATACTTTAAAAAATAAAAATAAAAAAACTTATAAAAAAATTTAAAATTAAAAAAAAAAATAAAATAAATATATATATAACACAAAAAAAGTCTATAATTTAAAGGGAGTGGGGGTGTTAATGTATGGAGGGGCACACAAAGGGGAGGGGTGTGGGTAGTGGGGTAAGTGGGAGGGGATGATGTGGGTAGGTGGGAGGAGGGTGATTTGGGTCTAATGGGTAGGGGATGGTTAAAATGAAAGCATGGTGAAAGGGGACCATGAGACTAAGGGAGGGGAGAGGCAATGGTGAGGTGGGTGGTGAGGGAAGTTGTTGGATGAGGGGTGATTCTTAGAATCGCGCCTCCATCCTATAACCCCCGTCTCGTCTCGCCTCGCCTCGCCATGTTTTTACTTTTTTTTTATGTTTTTTTGTTTGTATTTTGTTTTACTTTGTTTTCTTTAATTTTTTTTTACACTTATTTAAATCATGGGTTTTTTTATGTTTTTGGATTATATTTTTTTTCATAATTTTTTTTAACTTGTTTAAATTATGTTTTTTTAAATGGTTTTAGGTTTTGTAGATGTTTTTTTTGGGGGGTAATTTTTTTCTTTATGTACTTTTTACAAAGATTTAAAAAAATTATATTTTCAGGTGATAGTTTAAAAATACTTTGAAATGTAACCTTAAAAAATAAAGGGGTGCCATTGGTAGCGCTTCTTTTCGAGTTGTTGGTTTATTTTAGCATTTACATTGTGAAGTTGTTGGTTGTTAAGGTAACGACATCCAACAAGTTGTAAATTTAACCCCATAAAGAAAAACGTGTTCTACCATTTTCGATACCATTTTCAATTCGGGGTTGATTTTACAGTTTTTACTACAGCAACAGCATGCTATATTGCTTGAGGTTACAAAAAGTTGTAATTTTAGCCTTGAAAAAAAAGTGGTGCTACCGGTAGCACCACTTTTGAATTTGGGATTGTTTTTTGGCAGTTTTGACACCTATAAAAAACGAGAACAATGTTGGGTTCTTGTTAAGTTGTATAACTTGTTAGTAGTGGAACAATCACAATAAGTCACTTCTAACATCGCTAAACTTCGCAACAATGCAAGGAGAAAAGATACGTATTTAGCTTATTCTCCATGCTTTTGATTGTATTAGGTCTAGTCAATCTTTGTTTGGGATGCTTTCGACTAAATTCCTTGAACATCATAGGTGGAAAAATTAGTGGGATTACATTGAGCATAAAGCATGCAAGGGTATTTACTTATACTATTGTCTATTGTTTTTACATAAATAATGTGAAATGTATTGTTGTTTACGTTATAATGAATATTTGATTGGGGGTAAGCCATTGATCAAGGTCCATGACTCAATCCATCATTAGATATTAACCAAACAAGGTCTCAATCGAAGGTTGAACTACTGCTTAATTAAGGTCCTTTGAATTTTATATTAAGTCCTTGATGGAGGTCAAAACAAAATCTTGATTGAATTAGTTTCTTTGGTAAAGGGTTGAAAATTAAGGAATACTTCCCCCTTTCTAAATATTTTTTGTAGTTCCAACTTCATGGGAGTAAAATCCCTTCATCTCTTCCATGCAACCAAGTGGAAAAATTGACACAAAAGGACTCATTATTGAATCCTCTATTAAATGGCATATCATTTTATTGTTTTCAATTTCATAAATATATTTTGGTGCAATTAATAGTTAATAGTAACCATGTGGCTCTAGTTTCAATAACGATGTACATTTTTTATAAATACTAGTAATAAAAAATTCTGATATTTATGTGTGTTTTTTTTGTAGGAAAAAGGCAAATATTGTTTTGCTCTTTCTAGATTACAAGAGAGTACAAAGGCATTGTTGGTTGTGACTTTCCATCTACTAAATTTGGATCGTGAGAGAGGTTAGGGTATGTTTTTTCCTTCTAATTTGTGATTGTTCATGATTCTTTAGGTGGATCATCCTATCATAGGTTCATGACTTCTTTATTTAGAAATATGTTACACAATGTATGATGTGTCGAGATATAGTGGTTTATACCTTCATTATTATTTTCAGCATCACAAGATTTGAGAAGAGTTTTAAATATTTTCATGATTCTTGATGGTCAGGGATTCAACTTTGCTTTTGACTGGGGTACAATTACTTCAAGAATTTGTGAATAAGAAAATGATCATTTATTAAAATCCTCTATGGATCACAACCACTTAGAATAATTGGTAGTTTAAGACTTTTAGTGGAAGAGTTCACAATCAAACTAGGGGTTTCTCTAATTAGAGCATGCAATGTTTTCAAAGCCACATCAACCAAGTTTCTAAAATATGAAAAAATTAGATAAAAACCATTAAATTCTAGATACCATACTTATATGTCATATATATACTCTTTGTGATTGTGTATTAAGGTTTTCAAGAGTTTGTGATATGCTTTTTGTTATAGCTGGAGTTGTAGCATGTTAATGTTTGTAAGAGTTTGTGATATATTTTTGGTGTGAACTTTGATTCTATTTAAGGGTGATAGCTCAATGGAAGAGAACCTTCCTTATAGGAGGAAGCACCTACGTTACAGGAGGAAGGTTGGTGGTTCGATTCGTCTGTTTCCTATCTACATAAAGCAATGATTAATTAAATGAATAGTTAACAGTAATAAATTAGTTAATAAACTACCAATTAACAACAATAACTAACTAAATAAATGACTAGTTAACAACAATCTATGACTATATAAATGACTGGCTAACAACAATCAATGACTAAATAAACGACTAAATGTACTACCAAACAAAAACAATTAATGACCAAATAGCAATAATTAATGACCAAATAAATGACTAAATATATGACCAACTCATGAAGCAATTCAAGAAATTTATGAATAAGTGATAAATTACTAATTTGGTCAAGTGGTAAGTGACTGCTAATTTGTCACCTCACATGGCTGATTTTAGTCATTTATATTTGATTTTAGGTCATTTTTTTAGTCACTTATCACCGATTTTGTACTAGTGGATGCACATGTGCATATTTGTATTAATAGCACTCATGCATTTTGTATGTTCATGCCCACATATTAGAAACCTCCCCTAAAACCTCTTCCCTCCCACCTCCTCTATAAACAAATCAATGGGCCATTTTTTGTGAAGGGTCCACAAAAAACTCCACTAAAAAGTGTTTTCCTTGTAGTGCAGGAATCAGTGGGATCTTTATGATCAACGAAGGAAACTCAAACCTTAGAATAAGTATAAGAAAAAAGAACTGAATAACCATAAGGTACCATTCCAAGGTGTCCTTGTCCACCAAGAAAGGATATCACTACAATTATGAGGTTTTTGGCACTAGATATGGACCTTGAGGCCTTCAACATGGTCATGGTTTTAGAAAAAAATAATGTACAAACATAAGCACATAATAAAAATGAGTTTTTTTTAATCGTGGAAACCCTATAAAGGGAAAAACATCACAAATTAATATCTATTAGTCTTAGCAACAACCAATATCAACCACTGTAAGAACATTACAATGCAATTACTTAATCATTTCTATAGGCTTCATCACATGTTCAAACCATGGGAAAATATGATAGCCTATCCAAAACCATGGGATTGTAAATGAATACTGGTAAACCCATTCTTGACTAAATCAAGTTTATATTTAATCACTCTATATCCAAGTAAATATAAACTCAAATTTCTCTTCCTTAAAATTCACATGAGCTAAGCACTAACCCCGCTCAAAGTTTTTTAACTTGGTATACGGAATAAAAACATGCCCCCATTCTTTGTATAACTAATATTACATTAGACTTTACATAGTTTACCCGCAAGAAAAGCATATGTGATGCAAGAAACAGATGTGTGCTTCTTCACCTAATCCATATCTACTACAGTGAACTGAATCAAGCAATCCTTGTTTGGGTACTTCTTCATCCACTATATTTCATGAAATTCTTAACCTGGCTCTGATACCACATGTTAGAAAAAAAACATAATGCACAAAAACTAGCAATTAAGAGAAAAATGCATTTTTACCATGGAAACCCTATATACAAAAATCTACCACCAATTAAATATCTATTATTCTAGGTTGTTGCCAACATCGACCACTTTTGGCATGTTATAGTAGAGCTACTCAATCCTTTATATAAGCTTCATCACATGTTTAAACAATTTGAAAATACCTTGGGTTACCCAAAACCATGGGCCCGTAAACCACTAATGATAAACCCATTAGTGAATGAATTGAGGTTATCTTTAATCACATTATAACCAAGTCCATATTAACCTCACATTGGATAAAATTTGGGCCTTAGGAAATAACATAATCCTTTAGGAATTTTACGGAAAGAATATTTCCTTGAACTACTACAAATGACCTATTAAATGCAATTTTTTCCTTGAACTAGGCATATGTATTTCATTGTCGTTTTTAACACTAGGTATGGGTCTAATTGAGCCGATAACAACCTTAGATCCCATTGCATTCTAAATTAATGATATCTGATTTTTAAATGTTAGGTATGGGTCTTGAGATTTTGAAGATGGTTCAAGGATAAAATCTATGTATCAAGCCTAAGTGAAGATTATAAGAATCCATGCCGAATAACAATGCCTTGTAATAAAACACATGACCTTTAGAGAGGATGTTTGGCCTCCAATTGGGGTTATCAATACCATTATATTTCCAATCACAAGGTATATGTCACATGGTTCTCAACATCATGGAGGAAGGAAAAATACACCTTAGAACCCAAAGTAATATATTTTGCATTAAGGGCGAAGAAAAACACCTTAAACAAACATGCATGACCTCTCAATGTGATTATTTTCCTCTTAGTTTACATATTGGAACCATTAGGGATTTTATAAATCCATGTATTAGTTTTATGGTTTGTACAAATCTTAGTAAATGAAACATAGGCATTAGTCCTAAAAGGTGTATTCTAAGAATTAAGGACCCTGAACGAGGCTATACACCAAAAACGATACATGTTTATGGAATACTTTTCGTTTAAGTGATAATATGGGTATCATTAGAAATATTTGAGAAAAAAAAATGAGTGCCAATTTTCTATATTTGGATGAGGGAGGAAACCCAATCCTTAGTACTACAATAGGATGTTTTGATCACTCAATATCGACCTTGGTGTCCTGAACATTGTGAAGGGAGGAAACTAAAGAATTAGGTCCTAAAGGTAGCTTCTAAGTCTCAAGGAACAAGAACAAGGACATGGACCACAATATAGGACCCTAGTTTTGGACGTTTACCATTTGAGAGGAGATATGGGCCCCACTAGAAGGATTTTAGCAACAAGGTTGATTCATTATGTGGCCTTGAACATGGTTGAGGGAGGAAACTAATGATAAGTCCCTAAATGAATATTTTAGGAATCTATAGAAAATTATTTCATTGTGACCTCCTAAAGGGTACCGTTGGCCTCTAAGTGATGATATACAAAACAATAAGAGTTTTTGACAAATAGGTGTGGAGGTCTTAGCATTAAACAAGGTCAATTGAGGAATTTTAGGGATTAGTCTCTCAAGGCAACTTCTAAATCTCAAGGTCCAAGACTTACACCTAGAACCACCATAAATTACATGTTGTGGTGATATTTGGCCTTTGATTGAGCGTAAGGGAACCGTTAGGATATTTGTGATCAAGTAAGGAAGATTAGACCTTAGACTAGGGCCAAGAACAATGTATTGAATCACCATAAAGTACCTTTCCAAGGTATCCGTCGCCGTCAAGAACATGTATTTATACTATTATGAGGTTTTTTACACAAAATTCAACATGGTCATGGGATAAAACTTAGGCCTTAGGATGGAAAATAATCCTTAGTAATTAGTCAAATAATGATGCCTTCCACTACTACAAATGACCTCTTGAATTCATATTTTTCCTTTACTGCATTTCATTAGCATTTTTTGAGCACCCTTTGTGGGTATAATAGGTCCAATACACACCTTACATCCCATGGTATTGGAACTAGTGTGCACAATATTATAGTGCACAAGAACTTATAATGCACATGACTTATGAATGCATACATGTTGTTTGAATTCATTTTTTGTGCCATTGTGAGTTCTGAATTACACGTTTGTTCACTTGGTTGGTTTATAGGTGGGCTCAAAAAAACAAACTTGGTGGTTTGGGATGAAAAGTACACATATAAAAACTCAATTTTTCATAACACTTCTAGGTAACTTCACTTTTGACAATAATTTTATATAAACAACACAAATGCTTCTTTGATGAAATTGCAAACACATAAATTTATGAATGCAAATTTCAAATGTATATATGTAGGTATGTATGTATATGTATATGTATATGTATATGTATATGTATATGTATATGTATATGTGTATGTATGTGTTTTTGTGTGTGTGTGTAATTAATCCCAAGCTGTAGATCAATTACACTCACAAAATTACTAGTCAATCATGCAAAAATCCACAAAAGGGGGCTGAATATGGAGCATAACACAAAATTTTATTGAATAAGTGTATATCAGCCAACCTAATAAAGTAATAGGCTTTCCAAATATATAATTACATCATATATTCGGAAGCATAAAGATTACATTTGAATTGGGCAAAAAACAAGCTTACTAAACTAGTCAAAATCCCCCACATGTGCATAAATCACTTTCCTAATCTGCCAAGATGCTCATGAAATGGCTGAGTGAGATGTACCAGATGATAAGTGATGGAAATATATCAGATCCATGTTTTTTTATGGATAAAATAAAGGAGGATTAGTTGGGAAAAAAACAAGGCAATTACCCCAAGACTAGCTTTTCCATTTTGCCTTAAAACTACTAAAAAGAAAGGCATCTTTTAGAAAAAGAAGAACTGCACTTTTTCTATTCTGGAATGACTACACAATGGTCAGAATATTTTCTAGGATTTTTCTAAAGCACTCCTTTATCCATTTTTATCATTTGTTGACTTCTAGGTGAAAGTGGATGCCAAATAACATAGTAAGGAATCTAGGAATATGACAAAATTGACAAATTAATGTCTCCTAAGTGGAACTATGGGATTGATTATTCTAACACCCCCCCTTAAGCCCAACTTGATGTAAAATATTAGAAAAATATATCATATTATATGGCCTAGAAACAATTCTTAGTTACCCTTTACATACTACTTGTCCATACAACCAAGGAAAGAGGCAAAAACCCAAGGGGAAAATCCTCCCTTAAACATGGACATAATTTTTTTTTTTGGTAATATTGTTATCAATTATTATTCACCACATGATCAGAAATCCCCAACAGTGATTTCAGATTACTGAAGGTCTTTTCAGAAAACACCTTGGTGAATATGTCTGCTACTTGCTATGAAGATGTGCAGCATAGTAGAGCAATGGTACCATCATGCACAAGATCCCTGATATAGTGCATATGGATATCAATGTGTTTGGTTCATTGTATTTGAACTGGATTAGTGGAGACTCTAATGGTGCTTTGATTTTCACAATATATGACAGTGGAAATATCCAATTCAATCCCACACTCTCCAAGTATTCCCTGCAACCACAAACATTGAGTAGTTGCATTCACAACTCCTCTATACTCTTCCTCTGTAGATGAGAGTGAAATGGCACTCTACTTCTTACTTGAATAACCAATTGGTCTATATGAAAGCTTAAAAAAAATCCTGAAGTATACTTTCGATCAATGTTATCACTTTCCTAATCACTTTCAGTAAATCCAGCTAGCTCTAAGTTAGATTTTGGTACATAAAAAATCCCATGAGTTCTTGTTCCTTGAACAAAGTTAAGAATACTTTTAGCTGCTTTCCAATATATTTCATGAGGCTAATCCATGTGTATGGAATCCATACTTAATGCATAATATATTCCAATTCGAGTATGAGTCAGATAAAGAAAACACCCAATAAACTGTCTATACAGTGTATTATTTACTAAAGGAGAAGAACTTGGTTCTTCAAGATTAACTCCATAAAGGAATGGAGGATTGCTTGGCTTGCAATCCTTCATGTTGAAATTGTTGAGCAGATATGAATCATACTTGGACTGATGAACTTTCATCACATGTGATGATTGAGAAATTTTGAGTCCTAATAATTGACTCAGCAATCCCAAATCTGTCATGGAAAAGGAATGGTTCAGTGCATCCTTCAAGGAGGAAATATATTTCATTGAACTTCATATCATCAATATTTCACCAACATATAAAAAAAAATTATTAAAGAACCATGCATCAGCTTCAAATATAGATTCGTATCAGACTTGTATCAAATACAATTCTATGACAGCAAAAAGCCATTAATCTTGACATACCAAGCCTTGGGGGGTTTCTTTAGCCCATACAATGATTTATTTAACCTGCACACCAAATATGGATTAGAAACAAAACCTTCAGTTTTCTACATATAAATATCTTCTTTCATATATCCATGTAGACAGGAACACTTCACACCCATGTGATGCACCTCCCATTGCCTTGAAGCTGCAATGGCCAAAGCTATCCTTATGGAGTCTATCTATGCCACCAATGCAAAGGTCTCATTGTAATCAATACATTGAAATTGTGAGTATCCTTTAGCTACCAATATTTCCTTATATTTGAAAGGTGAACCATTAGCTGCAAATTTGGTTTTATAAACCCACTTACTCTTGACTAGCATTCTCCCTGGGGGGAGATTGACTAGTTCCCATGTGTCATTCTTCTGAAGCGAGCTATATTCTTCCTTCATGGATTTTTTAGATATTGGATCATATGATGCATATTCATATTTCTAAGGGTATGATTCAACCATCAAATATAAATTCTCAGCAAATAATGGATCTTTCACAGAAAGGGCACTCTCAAATTGAGATCTAGTCCTCCTACTGTCACTAAGATTCCCAGCTAGTTCCCTAGCTACATGAATGGTCCTTGATTCCCATTTTTTTCTTGTAGGAATGTTAGGATATGCAATTAAATAATAATTATCAGAAATATCAGAACCAATAAACTCATTAGTCTTTTCACTTACATTAAGTGGTTGTGGTAATGAAGAGGACTCTCCAATTTCTATTGCTGCTAAAGGCTCTTCTTCAAACTGAACACTCCTTTCAATGAAATATATTTAAGTGCTCAATTTGATAATATTGTACCCATTGGAATCTTCAGAATACCCAAAAAATAGGAAATCTTGTCTTTGGGGTTGAAAATCCTTTCTCTTTTTCAGTTGGAATTCTAGCTCAAGCCTTTGAGCCAAAAATCCTGAAATGGGTCACATCTGGCTTGTTCCCACTCCAAGATTTGAATGGAGTGATTCCATAAAATTTCTTGTGAGAAACCCTATTATGGATATAGGATGCACAATTTATTGCTTCATCCCAAAACTTTGGTGGAAAATTTTTAGACTCCATCATACAGGTTTCCATCTCCTTAAGTGATCTATTCCTCCTCTCAGCACCACCATTTTGATGAGGTGTGTAAGGAATGAATGTTTCATTTGGATACCTACATCTTAACAATAATGGATGAACTTAGATTTGACATACTCACCACCATTATCGGATCTAAGGATCTTGAGTTTCCTCCTGGACTGGTTCTCAACCAAGGCTTGAAAGACCTCGAAGAGGTCAAAAACCTCAGACTTATGTTTTAGGAAATAAAACCGGAAGTACCTGGAAAATTCATCTATGAAGGTCAGTATATATTTGGCTTCACTCATGGACATATGAGGGAATGGACCAGCAATGTCACCATGGATTAACTCAAGTGGTGTAGAGGTTCTCTCATGACTAACTGTCTCATACTTGTGCTCTGGGTGTTTTCCTAGGATGCAACCTTGGAAGACTCCCTTAGAAAACTTGATATTCGGTAAGCCTATGACCATGTATTTGTTACTCAAATATGAAATATACTTGTACTTAAGATGGCCAACTATCTCATGCCAAAGCTTGATTTCTTTGTTTGCATGAGTGAGAAGAGTAGAGGGGTTTGAGAAAGGTAGGAAATGGAAAAAATTGTATAGCTTCGAACTGTGATCCACAACACCTCTTTCTATGACTCTACCATTCGAAATATCTGATATTTCAACATCATTTGGAGAGAATACAACCTTCTTAGGAGACCCAGTGTGGGTCATATGATACACTTACAAGAGGTTAGCAATAAGACCTGGGACATACAACACAATGATTGAAAGAACCATGGTCAAGATCAATCCTACCCTTCCCCATACTATCAGTGGCAGAGTCATCTCCCAAAACAATTTTTGGACCTTTCGAATCATCAAGAGAGGAGAAAGTCTCCCTTGTTTAAACCATGTTCCTTGACGCTCCAGAATCAATGATCAAGGTGGATGAATTTGAAGTGCTGGAAACCAATGCATGAACTCTCTCCTTGTCATCTGAATTTGATCCTCCTTCGCTCTTCTTTGCATATTCAAGAAGGGATATGTTGTTCTTATCCAAGATTTTAGTCAACATGTCAATTTGCTTCTTCATTCAAGATCTAACAGGATGATAGCCCTTACTGCAGTATGCGCACTTGCTCATTTCACCTTTGTTGTTATTCTTCTGGAAGTTCTTATTGAAGCCTGAGGGATCCTCTTGAGACTTTGACTTGTCTCTCTTTTTTTCTGGTGGCTTATTTGAATTGGATTTATTTTTGCCTTTGGAATCCACCCTCAAATATACAGCAACCAAATCTTGGTATTTGGAATTTTTTATGGTGCCCATGATTACCAATTTATCTTTCTCCTGAGTGAGGGATTCCCTGAAGTCAACAAGATTAGGAATCATCCAGGATCATGTTGTCAATTTGGTGGCATGGAAGGTCGAAACAAACATAGAATATTTAGGACCAAGATTTGAAATTATGGTCAAGACTAGTTTCTCCTCCTTTTCAATTCCACAATGTTTTAACTGCAAAACTAGGGCCTTAAACTTGGAAAAGTAGACTTGAAAGGATTCAAAGCTACTAGGACTCAATGAGATCAGCTCATTTTAAAGTTGATGTCCCCTCATTTCATCTGTCTTTCCAAATAGAGTCTCAAGCTTATCCAAAACCTCATTTGGTGATGTCAATCCATTGATATGGGAGAGGAGGTCTCTTGAAATGCTCAAACACAAGAGACCATAGGCCTCATCCCTCTTGTTGTGCCATTTAATTTTCTCTACAGTTGCATTGGGATGAGCCTCATTTTCCATGGTCAATCTGTAGAGGCCTTTACTCCTCATAAAATATCCATCTTAACCTTCCATTTGAAAATTTTGAATGGAGTCAAGATGATCCTTTGAGATTGATCCATATCTCAGCAACTATACCCTTCAACCAACAGTATGCACTCCCAGTAAATGGTGTTGAATCTTCAATATAAATATGGAAGGAGAGTAATAAAACTACCAAGTCTCTGATACCATGTGGAAATTAATCCCAAGCTGTAGATCGATTAGACTCACAAAATTACTAGTCAATCATGCAAAATTCCACAAAAAGGAGACCGAATATGGAGCATAACAAAAAATTATATTGGATAAGTGCACATCATCCAACCTCATAAATTAATAGGATGTCCAAATATATAACTACGTCATATATTCAAAATCATAAGGATGCTATTCGAATTAGACAAAAAGAAGGCTTACTAAACTAGTCAAAATCCCCCATAGCTGCATAAATCACTTTCCTAATATGTCAAGATGCTCACGAATTGGATGAGTGATATGTACCAAATGGTAAGTGATGTAAATATATCATATACATGGTTTTGTATGGATAAAAATAAGGAGGATGAGTTGGGAGAAAAACAAGATAGTTACTCCATGACTAACTTTTCCCTTTTGCCTTAAAACCGCTAAAAAACAAGACAGATTTCAGAAAACGCAGAACTATGCTTTGGCTATTCGGGAATGATTACAAAGCTATTAGAATTTTTTCTAATATGTTTCTAAAGTGATCCTTTAGCTATTTTTAGCATTTGTTGACTTCTAGGTGCAAGTGGATGCGAACTGGCATAGTAAGGAATCTATGAATGGGACAAATTTGACAAATTAATGTCTCCTAAGTGTAACTATGGGTTTTATTATTATAACAGTGTGTGAGTGTGTACAGGTGATAATATATGGGAGGAAACCCCCCCCATCTATGCACATTCTCGTCAGTAATACTGTTGGACACAAAAAAATTCCAAGTTCTTGGGGACTGGTTAGGGAAAGGACAAATCTAACATGAATTAAATTCAATAGCTTGAGCACATAGGGAATTTAGGTGATTCTATAGAGGATAATTTATAAATAAGTTAGATAAGAAACAAGAGAGGGAGCTCTACACATCCAAGGTTATATTCAATTCTCCATGGAAAATCTTGGTAACTCAATGCTTGGAGGTAATTACATTCACGTGATCATATTAGTATATGATTGATTGGGACAATCCAGTATGAAAGAAGACTTGAAGAACAAGGATAGGGTACTCAACAATGACGATCTTAAATATATTTTAAGAGCATTTAAATGCCTCAGTCGTAGCATAAGAGAGTATGAGTTTTGGAAACGAGAGGTACTCTGGTTTGGGCATAAATAGGCTCTCATCCTTTCGATTACCGTTGAAGGTATCATGTGGAAATGGTTTGTCCATGCTTAGGATTGACTAGTTCATGCCCATTAGTGTCCCATTGTCGCTTCAAGGTAGAGATCTAGATGTCATTGGGGCCAAAGTAGAAGAAGAAAATTGATGGTTATAGAATCTGAATACCCAAATAAGTCTCTCAAAAATGAGGTTCCTTTTAATATTGAGCAAGACATTGAGGCTATGGAGGATTAATAATTGGAAGAATAGGAAGAACAATGAGATTTATAGGAACAAATAAGTCCTTACTTGATGGTCAAGAACATTTTGGCATAGGTTTTGATGGAGAGGGGATTTTTGTATGTTGCGACCCTCTAAAATATTAATCGACTTCAAGGTGACCTAGAACATTTGCAATGAAAGTTGGATGATCTTGTTAAATCCACCAATACCCATTCTAGATGGAAGATAATAAATGTGAGAGCCTATGGGGAGATTGTATAACAATTTATTCTGAGGCTAGCGAGTCAATGTAATGATAATAGTTTCTTGGTTTTCATGTATTCCATTTGATGTTATCCTTATTTAGAATTTTTATCACGGTCACAAGATTTAGTAGTTCCAAGTTAGGTCATGATACTATTATATATATATCTCATATGATGAATTTGATCCTTTTATCAAAATTAGTTCAATATTGATTTCTCTTTCTTGGGAAGGATCTAATCTTTTTTTATTTAGCTATTAGGAAATGGCATCTTAATCCAAAAAAAGTTCAATGTTTTTGGTTGGTATGTCTTTCAATAGAGCAGGACAACTCTAATGTTTTTGTACTATATGTTGTTTCTCTTTCCTTCTAATCTAGATTACAATTTTTAATTTATTTTTGAATATATATATATATATATATATATTGACTCAATATGCCTCAAAATTTTAAAATGCATATACTTATTGTTCCTATTATAAATTCTTTTGTGTTTGAACCATTTTTAAATAAATTATGCAGTGCATTAGAATAAAAAATTACTTACAGCCTAAAAGAAATATTGTTTGATTTTGTTAATAACATTATACCCTACTCTAATGCATTCCCACATAATTTCAAGGGTATAATGACTTTTGTAATTCTAAAAAAAAACAAAACTAACATTATAAGAAAAAATTTCAAGCAAAATAATGATCCACTCTCTATAGTGAAGAAACCCTTGGAACGTAATTGGATACCATAATGACCTTGGATTTCCATCGGATCTTGATCCACCATATTAGTTTCTTTTAAGACAACCAAATCCCCATAAATTTACCAATAGCCATGTGATCACTCAAGAATTGAAGATGTGCATTGATTTTGGTTGAAGTGAGTTCATAGCTGGGAATGCACTGAATGTTTTGTATGTGTTGGCTTGGTTTTGTGCAATTCCTTTTATATCAAAGTCATGTACCATTATTGGTTCTATTTGTTTCCTTCCCTTATCGTTCCCGGATTAATGGTGAGACTAATTCTACATCTTCTCATCTTTGGTTTTGGTTGTGTTGCTACCTAGACTAGAGCGACAGCTAATAAAATCACTGAAGGAGAGGGCGTTCCCCCACTCTTGGATCGATCATTGGTTCAAGTTGTGATCAAGAGTTTGTTACTTTTTTCTTCCCAATTGAAGTTTCTATGTAGATGTGAAAATATTGCTTAGGTTTCGAACAATGAGACATGTGCATAGCTCAAATATCCTCTATACCCTTGTAAAAATGTTTATTTTAGATATTCAGCTTCTTTGAACTAGCCGCAGTCCAACTTGTGATTCATAGACAACACTATTTTCTCGGCAATATCCTCAACCCATGAAGCCAAGGCTCTCAAGGACATCTTAAATACATTTATGCTCTCTTGAGGAACCTCCATCAACTAGGAGAAATCTCAAATATTTTTCTTTAATACCCATCTTGATCTCCAAAATTGTATCATGCACATTTTAATATTCGAAATGACCTCTCTCCCCTATGAATTCTTAGGATCTCCCCTCATTGAGAATTCCCTACGTAATTCCTCTTGTCAAGAACTATTATCTAAAATCTTCCTTAAGTTGTCCAATTGGACCATTAGAACCCTCAACCTTCTGACTAGGGTGGTGGTGCTCAAACATGTCCTTGAGAATATTCCCTTATACCTTTTATTAGTCATGGTTTCTCCCAAGCACATTACCAAGGAAAACAGAAATATCCAGTGCAACTACTTATTGAGTAGAGATAACTCCAAAGGAAAATGGTCCCTAGTAGCCTATGAAAATGTATGTACACCCAAACTTAAAGGATATCTTTGCCTCATATACCTAAAGGTCATTAATAGTGTTATGGTATAAAAAACCTTGGGGAATTTTGTGTTCAATCCCAATTATTCATGGGCCTCATTATAAATGAATAAATATGATATCCCTAATAGTATAGAAGAACTTGTGTATATGGAGAGAATCCATAAGGGATCCCTTGTATGGATATTTTCCTGGTATCAAAGAGATCTTATTAGAAACCAGAATTTTGGGAAATTTGTAATACCCCAAATTAGGGTTGTTAGATAGATTAACTCAAGCACACATGTTAGATCAAAAAATTTGCAAGACTAATAACTAGTATGAAACAAGTTTTGACACGACTAGTCATTAACACTAATAAACCTCCCAAGGTTTGAATAGGTTAACTTGGGGTTCAGGTATGATAGATATAAGGTGTGAAGTAGCAAGGATAATAGTTCTGAACTAGAATTGGAATCCTATGCACAATGTACTCCAATCTTTGAGGTTTCGAACATCAGTGAGGTTGAAGTCTACTTCCACGCTCCTCGATGCAACAACATATGCATAATAGGTTTAGTAGATATTGAAGGTGAATAGGAATGGATTTATTCATATGGAGATATATAGGAAACATGGAAAACCATTCGATCAATAAATTTGGTATTGGGGAGCTTTCACTATGCTTGGATTGCCAAACTAATTTTTTTGCTGCCTTTCCCAAAAAAGGTATGACCTGCACTAAAATATGATATAAATCATGGATTGGTTTTAGGAGGGTATTAATAACATACAAGAACTTGAAGAACCAAAATTAGATTTATATAATGCATTTAATTCCAAAACTCAATAAAACTAGCTATTTGGACTATTTGACTAGTTAAGATCCAAAAAAGCTCAAATATTTTTAAAGGGTCTTAAAACTCTATTCTAAGGCCTCTAATGGATTCATTAAATACTTAGTGATCTAGCAAAACTTACCTAAAGGAAAATGGTTGAGTGGAAGTCAATAAAATAATTTCATTATGAAAACTAGTCAGATTCTAGTGCAAATCTAACATCGGGAAGTAAATGTATTAATAACTTAGAATTTATGGAAGTTATGAAGAATGGGTTTGAAATTAATTATTATAAAGTATGAAAATTAAATATAAGATCCTTAAGAATGGAATTTACATCAATCTGGGTGGACATAGACATCCTTGAATATACATTCAATGAGAAAAATCACATTAATACATAGGAATTCAACCTTCAAGGATTCAACTCCTGTTATATTCTTGAAATATTATATAATAATATTGAGGGGACTACAAGGGATGAAATTATGGAGTTTTTAATTCTTCCCATTTTAACAATGATTGATTCCCAAATTGGATGGTGGATAGAATGCCTTCATTGGAGAAATTTGTACCACTGAGCTACAATCTTCTCTAGATCTTTTAGTGGATGAGATAAACACCATGAAACTTCAACAAAACACTTTGAATGGTTTGGGAACATAACCCAATTGAAGAGAGGGGCACATCTCCGAAGAACCAATGAGCATAATAACTCATAGAAAACAATATATAGCCAAAAATTGTGAAATGGAGTTGGAATATTTATTTTATAGACCATTGGTTTTGGAATTGAACCCTCCTTGGTTAATTAACCCATGGGGTTGATTTTGATGACTTGTGGCCCTCCTTGTTTACCTCACTTATGTTCCCTCATGAGTTTCCTTGTGCTTTTGGAAACATCTTAATTGCTACTTTTCTCTTGATTTGCCTTGCTTTGGATGTTTCTTGATTTCTTATTTTCTCTTGATTTCTATCTTTTATACTAGTTTTCTATCACTTTATTCTTTTTACTACCTTTTTATTTTCTTCTCTTTTGCAATAACTTTCTTGCTTTTGCATATGGCCTTGCTTTTTCCAATTTTAATCCTAAATTTGATTTGGCAACATCTGCTAGTGGATTATCCTCATCCCTTGCACTTTTCCAAGTTTATCTATCTAACTACTATTAATTAAATAATTACATTAATATCATTTATCCAAAATTGAATTCCAACATTAATTTTAAAAATTAATAATTATTCCATAGTGCTATAAAATGATTAATTAAAATATTAGCACTTGACCCTTTCTACCAACTTATTAATTTCTCCATGGCCAATTAACTTAGGATTGGTAATTAATTCCCGAAATAAACCCCTAGGTGGATAAACATATTCCATACTAAGTTACTTTAGCAATCTTGGTCCATGGTTAATTTTTGGGACATGACAAAATTCACGATGGGAACACAACACTTTTTTTGGATGATGCTCGAAAGCATCTACCTAACTTAAACAACCATCAAATGGAATGACCTTCAATCCATTAAAACTAAGCACATGCATATAAAGGATCATCTTAGATGGGGATACAAATATTCTATAATATACAACATTAAATAATCCTACCACCTAGCTATGGGACATGACAATATACCTAAAGAAAGAGTTTGGAAAACAATCTAGACCACAAAATTATGGCAAAAAATTTCCACTTTTATTTGGCTAGTCATACAGAAAAGAATACTAACATGGAACCATTTCTAGGAGATGGGATATTCATGATCCTCCCAATGTATCCTCTATGATACGGACAATGAGAATACTAGCCACCTATTGAATATATGCTCCTATGCTTCAACACCTTGGGATATATCCTCTACTAACCTTTGTCAATCTAACAAAGAGAGGGACTCAATTCAAACCATCATTATTAATTAGCACTAGGACCCATTTCAAAGTAAGATCCTCAATAGAATTTGACATGTTCTTCGAGGTTTCCTCATTTGGGTCATTTAGAAAGAGAGGAATGACAAAATATTTAAGAACGAGACCACATATATAACAATTTATGGACAATGATAAAAGAAAACATCCAGGAAGCCCTGCAATAGCTAGCATGGAATCAGGAAGACCTAAATTTCCCTCAATGGGGAAAAATATTATGGAAAATTGCAAACTCATCCCTACCATAAGATTGACCTCAATGAAGAACAAGAAGGCCCTTAGTAAGATCCTATAATATTGGGCATTCACCCTAGGGACTTTTACAAACTCAACTTTGATGAAGTTGCCAAAGTAAATTCAGGCATAACATGTTACATGGGATTTTCTAGAGACAACCAAGGCAATGTACGATGGGTATATATAGGCTCATTGGACACAGAATTAAACAATGCAATCAAAATTCAAGGCCTAATCACTATTATTTAGAGATAATTGTAGCTAAGCTTCAACAAGCTTATCATAGAGGGAGACACTCAAATCCTAATCCAAACTATTCGTAAAATCATCCACAGTACCAAATCCAAATAAAAATTCCACAAGTTATAATATTGCTTATCGCATGGTGGAGATGGGTCATCTAATACCTAGGATGGGATTCCTCAATTCCTTTCACATTAGACACAAAGGAAATGAGTTGGATGATAAGATGGTTAACACAGGAATTAGCTTCTAGGAAGGGGAATTCAATAGGTTTAAGAAGGAATTACAAATTGATCTTGTTATTCAAGAATGTATCCAAATGGATTTGATAGGAAATAATGGACCACCTAGGATTCCTAACCCACACATATTTAAGGGCCACACCATCAATACAAATGTGATAAATGGGAATCAAATGGAGGAGAGAGAAAACAGTGAGAACATGATGGTTAATAAAGTGGTATCTCTACAGATAATTTGATATAATTGGAAGGGAATATATATGGAAGGGAATGGGATATGTGCAATCCAAATTTTGCTCTCATATATGACATTTTCTAAATATAATTGGTCCTTATAAAGAACTACATTAAAAATAAAAAAACTTACACCTAATCGGGTTGTGAGGTAGATATGAACCTTACGAAGATGACACCACCACCTCCTAACCACCCAATTTTTACTCGTTATCAACTTGTATCCCTTTCAAATTACATAACCGCGACATCATTACACTTCCCATAAACATAAACATGACTTTGATAACAGCCTTATATTCCGAAGATGCAGGTGATAATGCTCTACAAAGTCGACGCATCGGCAATCATCATTTCAATCTCTAGGACGATCACTTCATACAGTCTCTCTCAACGCCTTATGGGGTGGGTAATTCATCCTACCTTCATCTTCATTTTCATTTATTCTACTGCATATTATTTTATTTCACAGTTAATAGTAATCGAATTTTGTGTATTTATTTAATGAAATATGGATCAGGCATCTTATTACTGTGAAAGGGCGGATAGACTTATAGGGGAAGTCAAGGATTTGTTCATTTCAATGCAGTATGTGGATCAGGATGGACAATTCATTTCTCCCATCACTGATATCCTTCAACGCCTTCTGTTGGTCGATAACGTTGAACGTTTGGGGATCGATAGACATTTCATAAATGAGATAAAAACAACACTCGATTACGTTTACAGGTATGTTATCTCCATAGCACCATTATTCTTAAAGAAAACAAGATAGAAGAGAGAAGCATTAAGGGTTTATTGCTCGCCTTCTCAATATTAAGTAAATGTATTTATAGGATTACATAACAACAAAATCATGAGTAAATATCATGGGTCATCAAATACTATGGGCCACTAATTCTAGGTAATGTGATCAACTCAACTACTCAATTAACTAACTAATTAATGCAATATCGATAGTGGTCCATTGACATTAAAATTCTTAACACATACCCTTAATCTCAACTAGGAAAATAATTTCATATCTAACAATGCAAAAAGATGCCTACTGGTATATATCTCAGCTAGGCTTAAACTTCATCTTCACTTAAACTTTCTTGAAGTGTACTTGGACTTCTTCTTCTTTGTCTTCTGGATCTTGGTGCTAAGTAGTTGTTTTTCAATGTTTTATGTAGCTTCTAAAACATAGTGCAAGCCTTCTTCTTCTGTTTCAACATGATTTTTATGGTTGTCATCTTTACCTTCACACTGAAAATTTTTGTCAGAAAAAATATGAATATATTTTAGCTCTTCTTGGAGAGCATTCACATCCTAGTGTTTCTCATCAAGGGCAGCTATTTCATTATTGACTTCTTCATTATGCTGTACCCACTTTTCATCCTTCATTGCTTCTTCAAAAATTGTGAGCTAAGAATAAAACAAAGTATACTGTAGATGCTCATCACTAACAGGAGTTTGCTCATAGATCTCCTTCAAACTTCTAGTTTTTTGGTTTTGGGTGGATTGTTTGTTGATGTTTCTTTTGTGTTGCTATCAACTACTTGTTGCTCATTCTTAGAAACTATTGTCTTTTCTATGCTGCTATCAACTATCTCTTGCTCAAAGAGAGTATCAGTCACATCATTGAATACTGCTATAGTGATAGATTTGCTTTCACTATCATTAGCAAACATAAATGGATCAACAACCTTTGTTGTGAATACATGGTCACTGATTGCCTTATAGACACAACCATCTTGAGTGTCTTCCACTTCACTATGGGATTCCTGGTGCTTTGCATAACTTGCAATCTCATATTATTCTACAAATGGTTCTTCACTAAATACTTCTTTGGTTGTATCCCATGCTCTTTTTGGAGTATTAGGTTCTACAATTACCTTCTTTCTTTTTCGAACTCTTCCAAGGCATTAAACTTTTCTGGATCAATGGGATTCTCTTTAACAATGAAGTGCCACAAGTATTGTAATTTTAATAGATTAATTAATTTGATTGCCCATGCATCAAGGCTCGTCTCCATTGAATACCTACCAAAAATATTCTGGTGTTAAGATATTTCTTATCTCTTCATATTCTTCTTGTAGTGCTTTTGGTAGCACCATCTTCAAAAATTGATCTCCTCCCTATTCCATTGTTCTCTAACATGGTATCAGAGCCCATGGCTTGATCCATTCCTTATTTTATTGGGTAAGCCTTTTCACATAGTGGAAAGCAGGGTGTATTTCTTTTTCTTTATTTTTATCTTTTGGGTAAGCCTTTTCACAAAGTGGAAAGCACACTAACAACAAAACCATGGGTAAATACCATTGGTTATCAAATAGTATGTGCCACTAATTCTAGGTAATGTGATCAACTCAACTAACTAACTAATTAATGCACTATTGATAATGGTCAGTTGAGATTACAATTCTTAACATTTATCATAGTTTATGCCACTTTTATATATCCATTCTAACAAACAAATTATGTTGGTCGACTGGCAGTCATTGGGGTGAAAAAGGCATTGGATGTGGGAGACAGAGTGTGGTGACTAATCTGAACTCAACCGCCTTGGGACTTTAGACTCTTCGACTACACAGATACACTGTGTCTTCAGGTATATATACTTTCATATTTCTTATAACTGAATGCCTATTGAAGTATGCATCCACAATTTATTAATAAAGGATTATATATCCAAAATTTATGTGCTAATCGAAATGATTATATATCCAAAATTTATGTGCTAATCTTCAAGTATGCATTCAGATTCTATTGCTAAGTTTTTTGCCAAGTTTTTAGAACTAAATGACTCTTCAGGTATACATCCACATTTATTAATAAATGACTAATCAGGTATACATCCACATTCTATAAATAGATAACTAGCTGATTTTCTTTCAATATAGCCGCCCACTGCCATTTAGGTGCAGATATTGATTCATAATACATTATACTATTATTATATCAGATGTATTGGAACAATTCAAGGAGGAGAAGGGGTAGTTTGCATGTTCCGCCATTAAAACAAAGGGAGACATAAGAATTGTTCTCAATTCATTTAGGGCTTCCCTCATTGCCTTTCCCGGCGAGAAAGTTATGGAAGAGGCTGAAATTTTCTCTGCTATATATTTAAAAGAAGCAGTACAAAAGCTTCCAGTTTCGAGTCTTTCCAAAGAGGTAATGTAGTAATACTAATGGCACATTGGTTAATTTACAAATATGTTGCAATCTGTGTTTTCTAGTCTAAATTATGTGGTTGTGGTTCACAGATAGCGTACGTTCTAAAAGATGGTTGGCACACAAATTTACCAAGATTGGAAGCAAGAAACTAGATTGATGTATTTGGAAAGGACCCTATTTATCAGTGAGCTAATGATTTGATCCGTCTTTGAAGAGTTTAGTTTCCATGAAACTTTTCAATTGATGAATTTTTTTCATTTTT
>LPNX010866713.1:41753-86030 GCA_001517045.1 Pseudotsuga menziesii
GCATCGTCACGTGGAATACTACACTTTGGCCTCTTGCATTTCCATTCACCCCAAACATTCTGCATTCAGACTTGGATTTTCCAAATTGGGTCATGTGGCAATGGTTCTCGACGATATCTACGACACCTTCGGAAGGATGGACGAGCTCGAAATCTTATCCACCTTCCAAAGAGGGAAGAGCCCAGGTCCTGATGGATTCACACTCGAATTGTTCTTAGGGTTTTATAATCTGATTAAGCATTACCTTTTGAAGGTGGTCAGGGAGTCACACAGGTAAGGTATTAGGAGCCTTGAATGCCACGTTCATCACCTTAATCCCAAAAAAGAAAAAATGGGAGACCTTTGAGGATTTTAGACCTATTTCCTGCTGCAACATGGTGTATAAAATCATTGTGAAGGTCATTGCCCAGAGACTCAAGCCAATTTTGAGTCAGATCATTACAGAGGAACAATTTGGCTTCCTATTTAATAGGAAGATACATGATGTAGTATCTTTAGCTCAGGAATCTTTACACTCCATGAATAAGGAAAAGAAGATATCCTTTGCTTTAAAAATAGGCTTATCTAAATTCTACAAATGGGTAAGTTGGAATTTCCTTCACTTGCTGTTAATAAAAATAAGAATGCCTATAGAAATGGTGGAGTGGATCATGGGATGTATTCATTATGCTTCCTTTGTTGTATTGATGAATGGATCCCCCTCCAATTTCTTCAAACCTAGCAGAGGACTAAGATAGGGCTGTCCTTTATTCCCTTTCTTGTTTCTGTTGATAGCAAAAGATTTGAGCAGATTGTTGCATAAGGCAAAGGAGGTAAGATTGATAAAAGGAGTAAAAGTATCCAATCAAACAGAGCTCACACATGTCCTTTTCATTGATGATGTCCTTATGTTTGTGGTTGGTACCTTCAGCAATATCCAGAACCTGGAAAAGGTACTTAAAAACTATCAAGTGGCAACAAGTATGGAGATAAACCTAGAAAAGTCAAAATTACTTCATAACAATATGGATGAGGAGTTCATAAAACAGGCAAGAGATTTAATCCCATTATCCTTATCTCCAGTGAATGAGGGTTTCAAATACCTAGGGTTTCATTTAAAACCTATTCCTACTTTTCACAAGATTGGATGTGGTTGTACAAAAAACTTGAGAGCAAGATAGCAATGTGGACAATTCGTTTCTTGTCAAGGGGTGGTAGATTAGTCCTGCTAAAATCCATGCTTCAAAGCATCCCAATTTACTGGGCTTCTATTTCATACATTCCATAGGGCATCTCAGCCAAGATCTGGAAAAAATGTTTATCCTTTTTATGGATGGCAAGCTCAAAAAAAGAAGGTATCCCTTTGGTCAACTAGTGGATGAAATTAGTTCTCCCAAAATCCAGAGGAGGATGGGGGATTAAGAATCCAGACCTTTTTTGTAAAGCATTGGCAGCCAAATCACTATGGAGGCTGGTATAAAACCCTGAAACACTGTGGGGATGAACGCAGAGAAAAAAATATTGTCCGAATGCCTCTATAGAAGATTGATTTCGTCAACCAACAAAAACTCATAAAGGAGGGTCACTATGCTGGAAAGCTTTTGTGGAAGCTTTCCCTTTGGTGGGAAATTGGGTTGCTTGGCAGATAGGTGATGGACAAAGAATTCGAATAGGTTAACACCCCTGGGTAGGATCTGGAGACAATTACAGATTACTAGGAAATCTCATCTCCCTACTAAAGGATAAAGGAAAAGAATCAGAGTTATCAAGGCACCAATAACAAGGCAGATTTATCACTCTTATGGTCAATACTCAAAATCGCTGTGGAAAATAATGTTCAAGAACTACAGCTTTGTGGTGATTCAAAACTGACTATCGATTGGGAAAATGGTCAGCTACAAATTAACGCACTACATCTTCAACACTTGTTGAGAGCAATAAGAAGCCAAATGGAAAATTTTGAGTCAATCTCCTTTCAACACATATACAGGGAATTGAATGAAGAAGCAGACAAGTTGTCCAAAGAAGCCTTATTGCTACCACCAGGATTAATGATGATAAAAGATTATGAAAATAATCTTTTGGTAAATCAGTATGTAAGGCTGTGGACGGGGGAAACTTTTTATGTTATTTTTGAGACTGACTCTGGCCCGTGGGGGATCTAGATGCATGGTATGGCACTTGATATAAGCATTGATGTATGTCGAATGACAATTTTTTGTAAGCCAAGTATCACAGCACGATCTTTATGTATGCCTCAAAAAGGCAGTCAATGTTATTTAATAAGAATAAAGAGATTTTTTTACTTGGAGAATATATATATATTATGTAATTAAAATTTAAACATTAAAAAACATAACTAATAAATTACCCATTTAAGCAAAAAGTCGTGCGTAATCAAATCCACTTAAGTAGTTGTGCATATATTAACGAGGAAAGAAGGTAAAGGCGATCAAGAGAGGGGTTGAGAATCATAGTTCTCATTCTCAAAGCAAACTAGAATTAATATAACTATTGACCATCATCAATATGCAAAAATGGTACATAGAAGATTATTGGATAGAAGTGTATGTGGTGCAAAGTTAAAGCCATTTGATTTGGTATGGAATTGGTGTGATAATCTAATAGATTATTTAGTTTATTAAGTATTCAAATTATTGTAAGTGCATTAGTTTATTAAATATTCAAGTTATTTTAAGTGCATTAATTTATTAAGTATTCAAATTATTGTAAGTGCGTTGGGTTGTAATAGGTCACTCAATTTATTAAGTATTTAAATGTTTAAAATTAACTTTCAACATTTATTAAGGTTCAAACTATTCTTAAATATTTAAGCTTTAAATTA
Organism: Pseudotsuga menziesii; assembly: GCA_001517045.1. Classification (NCBI taxonomy): domain Eukaryota; kingdom Viridiplantae; phylum Streptophyta; class Pinopsida; order Pinales; family Pinaceae; genus Pseudotsuga; species Pseudotsuga menziesii. Next base: position 44,578 of record LPNX010866713.1, read on the forward strand.
AAGTAAGTGCATTGGGTTGTAGTTAGTTTATTAAGTATTTAAATGTTTAAAATTAGTGTAAGTTTACTTTAATTTTATATTTCTTAAGGTTTTAACAATTTTTAAGTATTTAAATTATTCTTTAGTATTTAAGCTAAAGGAAAAAAATCTATAAAGTAAAAATGAATTATGTTACTATAAATTAAAACTAAATAAACATATTCTAAAGAATGGATTAACTTATCAATATAAAACTATATGGACATTGTAAAAAATTTCATTAATTTTATCACCATAATTACGTCGATAGGCATATATATCTTAGAATTTTGGGGTGGGCTACCATCTATGCTTTTTCATCTACGGGCGAAAATAAGACAAGTGTACTGTCGAGATTTATTCTATGGGTGTCGTCCAAGATTAAACGAGATTGAGACAAGTGTACTGTCGAGATTGATTCTATGGACGCGAGTCCAAAATTAATAATTAATAATTAATGATTTCAAAAAAAATAGCTTAATTAGCATGTGATAAGTACAGTTAGTGATAATTGTAAAAATTAAAATTAATCTTCAACTATTTGATTATTAGATACAACTACGAGCTTAACTCCATCGATTATTAGATACAACTTTTAGCTTAACTCCAATGATTCTAGAACTATTAGCTTAACTTCAACTCTAATCACAGTTATATTGGATAACTATTAGCTTAACTATTAGATACAATTGTTAGCTTAACTCCAATGATTCTACAACTATTAACTTAACTTCAACTCTAATCACTTAATGCTTAGTCGAACTGCGTTTGGCATATAAGAGTCTAGCTAATGTGCAGTCATGTAAGCATCGAACTCCTAATTAAATCGTCCGAAGTCCTAATAAATGGCATTTGGCATAACTTCAACTCTAATCACTTAATGCTTAGTCCAACTGCATTTGACATATAAGAGTCTAGCTAATGTGCGGCCATGTAAGCGTCAAACTCCTAATTAAATCATCTGAAGTCCTAATAAACTGCTCCAAACTCCTATTAAAATCTTGCATCTCGTAGTTGAGAATCTAGCTAATTACGCTAATAGGCGTATATATCTTAGAATTTTGGGGTGGACTACCATCTATGATTTTTCATCCACGGACGCAAATGAGACAAGTGTATTGTCCATATTTATTCTATGGGCATCGTCCAAGATTAAATGAGAATGAGACAAGTGTACTCTCGAGATTGATTCTATGGGCGTGATTCCAAAATTAACAATTAATAATTTCAAAAAAATAAAAAATAGCTTAATTAACATGTGATAAGTTTAGATAGTGATAATTGTAAAAATTAAAATTATCTTCAACTATTTGATTATTCGATACAACTACGATCTTAACCCCATTGATTATTAGATACAACTATTAGCTTAACTTCAACTCTAATCACTTAATTCTTAGTCCAACTGCATTCGGCATCTAGGAGTCTAGCTAATGTGTAGTCATGTAAGAGTCGAACTCCTAATTAAATCATTTGAACTCCTAACAAACTGCTCCAAACTCCTAATAAACTCATGCATCTCATAGTTGAGCATCTAGCTAATATACAGTTGTCCATCAACAGTTTTTTGGTATTGCCATCTCAACTTTGGAATTGGAATCCTCTCTTTGCTGAGAAAAGGTCATAAAAGAGAACCCAAATCCTCATGACCTAGAAAACCTTAGGCACCTAACCTTTCAGAGCTCACACTCTCAAGACAAATAAAAAAGTAGACGACAAATTTCAATGGACTCTTTGATGAACTACGCAATGATTTTTCAGTGTTTTGCAATGCTCAATTGATTTCCTTCTTCACACCACGACAGGAAGAGATGCAGATTGAGAAGTTGCTCTCAGAATCTTCCATATTTCAGACGATCGATGTATATGACACCGATGGAGTTGGAAAAACAAATTTGCTCAGGAAAATATACGATACCCACAAAGAGGTTAGTGACGCTTTTGATGTTGTCATTTGGGTTATCGTTGCTCGATTTCCAATATTGAAGTTGCAAGGTAGCTTTAAAATCATGGAATATTAGCATATTCTTTCCACAAAAACAAATTAATTGATGAGGAGCTCCCTTATGGAGACAAAACTGTCCTGTTCAAGAAATATGTCTCTGTGTTGGGGAAAAAGGGGAGAAAGAGGGGCCACATTAAAGCATTTCCAAAGTGTTTATAAAGAACTTTCGATCATTCATGTAGAGGATAAATTCACAAGATCTAGAATTCGTCGAGCCATTTGTGTGTCTATAAAGAACGCCATGCTTTGTCATGTCTGCATATTTTTGTACATAAAAGTGTTGACCATGCCCAACACATTGGGGTGTCAAAGATGCATTAATTACCTCACCTAGGGAATTTTGTCCAAATATTATTTACGAGGAATAAATTAATTAGCCTAGGGAAATTTTGTTAAATAATTATTATTAAGGCATGTACTTGATTTTAATTATTTCCATTAATTAATTATTGTGCAAAGAACATGTGGAATTGAGCTTGCCATGTCAGTCACAATTGGCAAACCAACTTGCCAAGGGAGGAGATTAAGAAAGTGGAAACTCTATGACAAAAGAAGTCAGAGAGAAAAGCGAATGTGCCCAAAATCTATGACAAAATTTGTCATAATAAAATCAGGCAACAATTGACTAAGGAGGGTGCAGTTTCCATTTGGAGACTCAGAAAAGTTGTCAGAACAAAAGCATAAAAGTTTTGGCAAAGGAGGGTGCAGTTTCCTTTTGGAGACTCGGTCTCAAAAGCAGGGAAAAGAAGAAAGTTGTCAGGGATAAAAACAACAACTCTTTGACTAAGGAAGGTGCAAATTCTAAGTCATATGGATGACTTTGACAGGGAAACATCTCCAGATGGCCCCTACATTCCAATTTTCTCAAGGAGGGCCCATGACTTGGCTAGTGTTAGGCATTTAGGTGTTGACTTGCTCTCACAGGTCACCTATTGCCTCTACTTGCTAAACAGGTCACCAAAAGATCTATTAAAGAAAAATTAGATCTCATTCACATAGTTTGGTTGATGAATTAATTGATTGATTCTATGTGAGCATAATTTTCTAAGTGATGCACCTGAGAGCTTTGGGAGATGAGCCCCAAGCCTTCCTTTCCCCACTCCTTCATTCCCATTCCCTTATCTTTGCAGGTATGGAACGCATAATGTTCATCCAGTGAAGTATTATCATCCATATTTTTCAGCCTCCATCTCAGTCAATTCGAGCTCCATTATAGCCCAAGCTTCACCTACGCTCTCAGTCTCTCTCATGTCCAATTTTGGGCCTCCTTCCCATCAATTTGAGTCCTCTAATGTACTTGTCAGTGAATCTATTTATTTGTGATGTGTATCAGCTGATAAATTATCTTATTTATCTCTTTAAGGTTTCAATAAATCTGTTCATTAATTTTTCATACTCAGTTTTCTATGTATAAGCTTAACTAGTCATTGAAATGAGGGATTTGAGCATTCTAGTGCAGTAATAATTGAGCCTTGTTCATGGGAATAAGTTTGAATGGTTTAATAGATTTTAATAATATGTATTAGGTTATTTCAAATCAATTTATCAGGTCTAATACATTTATGTTATGAATTCCAATCTTACTTACACACCCTAGCTAGATTACTAGTTAAATTTTACTAGTCTAGTTGTTCTTTCAATTTAGAGAGTTATATGCAATTATTTTCGATTATGTAAGTTGTTTTCTGTCACTGAAATACCCACCTACCCATACATACTTCCATATTGGAAATTCGTTGAGTTTTTACTGTGTTTTGGGAGCTGTTAACCGAAAAAAAACTGACCTAGGACAACAACAAAAAGACAGCCCACACACTCGACTTAATGCAATCTTGTATATGTTTGGAGTTACTTTCTTTCACAGGATCAAGGCCCTAATTCCTGTATAATGTGCTCTCAAAATAGAGAGTCTCTTGAGGTATATGTGGCAAGATTTGCTTAACTAAATCTTCTAACAAATCAGAGAGATTCAACCTAATGACTAACTAATGCTAAAGACTATCTTAAACTAAGTGCAGAAAATAGTAGCTCCTAATTCTACCCTATGATGGCCTAAATGCAAGATAACTATCTCAGCTGAGAGCATGAATTAATGGTTTGACAATAGGTCTTAAAGGATAAGGTGATCTATAATTCTGAACTGTTAGAAAATTCTACAATAAACAAAACTAAATCTGAATTACCTCACAATAAAATGACATTTCACTACAAGATAATTCGAACAGAAATTAAAACCTGTTATCAAATAAAACTAACATAGTCCTGAAACATAACAGATACAATCATATACTAACATGAAGACAGAACAAGGTCAGCTTACAAGTTAATAACTCATGTAACATAGTTTCATAATCGATTGAAAATGTGAAGAAACTCACTCACTTTCAACATAATAACAAATCATTCACATTTCAAGACAATGTAATCATTCGAGATCCATGAAAGAATATTTCACATATAATATGATGATATATATATATATATGAAAGTGAAATTTAACAAAGGAGAACCATCATTAGCACAGTATAAAACAAATTAAAGACTTAGCTAAGGTATTCACTATTCTATAGCATCAAGTAATCTTCAAAAAAAGTTCAGAAAACACCAGCACAACAGAATGTAATCTGAAACTGTAAAATATCAATTCTCCATAAGTCTTAGGAATCGAACCCTTTACTCATGTTTGAAACTTGTTTATAAAGGGAATTAAAACAACAACTAATTAACTAATCCCCCTATTTCTATGGTAGTACATGGATTTTATCCGAATATAGGACAAAGAAAAGACCAGAATCATAGGAATGTCATTGTGTAACCACCAGGAGGGAATAACGTGCCAAAAAAATTTAACTTACTGGATAAATCTAGTGTCATTATTCCCAAAACGTGTCATCACTAAATTCGATAATACACACTGATGATGCTAAGAAATAGGAGTGTAGAAATAGTAGAATAGCAATCAATTGCATTTCTGAAGCAGCCTCCAATGAGTAAACTCCAGGTAGTCAAAACCACAAATATAGCATGGCATTTAGCTTCATCTAACCGACTCATTAATACCTATAAATTTTAAACAGAATCTGTTCGCAAACTGCAACTGACAATCATATAGAAATGAATAGGATGTCTGCAGAATTTTAATTCTGCAGATATCCTCATTAAATAATCAAACTTTGCACCAAGAACCAAAACTGACAGAAATCAAGATATTACTAACCTGTGGAGGCTAATTCGAAATCGTCTGCATGCATAATCAAATATTTAAAACATAAGACAAAAATTGGAAGTCATTGCAGAAAACAAAAATGTCATATTTTCAGAGTTGATTCGACAGAAAATCGAATTGGCATATTTCTTCTCACCTCATCTAGTTTGGCTTTGAATCTAACAACCCTTATTTTAGCAATCTTATTCTGTTTGATCAACCTTTGATTTCTTAACATAATCTTTTTAACTTGATCTTTATATTTCAGCTTCTTCTCCCTCAAAAAATTCCACTTCTCAATTCAAGAGATTAAATCAGTTTTCAGACCTACAAATTCATCCATAGAAAATGTCTTGATAACCTGAGCCTCCTTTAAGTCAGCTTCTAGAGATGAAATGACTTGAGCATAAGGGTTTTGATTGATTTGTTCCTTTGATCCTCCATTTGACCCTCCTCTGTCTTCCTCAACTATGTAGGGATTCTGATCAATTTCTTGATCCACATCACATTCATGATATACTTGTTGAACATCAACAACATTATCCCCGGAGACAGACACATATTTTCGATCGAGGAAGGTTGGACCAACTGGAGCTAGATTGGTACAAGGTTCCGAGGAATCGCTTACTTCAATAACAGGAACATCCCCAATACTCAGGTCTCTTCTAGCAAACAAGGCAGCCGTCATACTACGAGTAGTCCTATGAATAGCTTGATTACTCAACACTCTACTAATTTGGTCTTCAGCTGGTTTCTGACTAATGTTAGCCTACGAATGAGGAAGATCCTTATTTTGACAGGGTATTGTGATCGTCGGTCTTCTCACTCAAGGCTGAGAATTATTAACAGGCATTTCAAGGTTTTTTTCAGACATGACTTTAACATCACTGATACTTAGGGTTCGGATAGGTTTAGACACTTGATTTTCTAGATTACCTTGAGAACCAGACTCTTCTAACTCAGGCTCAATTTCTTCAGTTTTGATACGTCTACGTCTAGTTCCGGGCCTCCTTCTAGGCCATTCTTCATTCTCACCAAACCCATTACGTATGAGGAATGATTCCCAATTATCCCCTAATTATCCTAGCTGGTAGGACACAAGAATTTTAATCAATCTGTGATGAAACAGAGTCCTCTCCTTATCCCCTACATTAATTTGATAGGTACAGGCCATCTTATGCAGACTATTCAAGAAATAGTATGGCATGTTAATAGGACGTCCCTTTAAAATCATTAACAGTCGAAGGTGATAAAACTAGGTTTGGGAAATTCGACCTTCACAGGTGACATACCTAATGACAAGCTCGAGCAGAGAACGCCATTTATTCATAAGCAGTTGAGAAGGAAAACTAGATTTATACTTCATTCGCCGGTGAGCTAGAATCAAGAACTCCTTCCATTCGTCATTTTTTACATTCTTACGCTTATACCAATGTTCACCTGACTATAGTAAACCAATGGCCTGAGAAACAAACTCTTCTGTCAACCTCAATTCAATATCCCCAACCTGTGCTTTAATCCCATCAAATGATGCTGCAAATTCCCTGGAAACTGCCAAGTTGAACCCGAAGAACTTCTGCAAAAACCCTAGGCATCCAACCCTAAGCAACCTCACGGAATTCAGGGGTAGCGTCCAAATACTCGTCACCTATGAGTTCAAATCTTGACACAGGGGCCATGGTAGCAATTACACAAACTTTCAGGGTTTTCAAAATCTAGACTGAAACACACAGTTGATTTATCCAGAGTCCTCACATATCAATTAACACTCCAAACTGCCCTATTTCACCAAAGAACTGTGAATTTTCCTGCAGAGTCATCATACCTGCAAGTTGACAGGTTAATGGGACTTGGAGAACACTTACCACACCATAATGATCTGCAAAAAAATCGAGCGAGCGACGGCTTAAGTGTGATATTTGTATGATGGAAAATCGACAGATGGAAAGCATTTAGGTTACGCGGATGTCAAAACCCCATCTTCAATCATAGCATCAACATTGATTGACATTATTCATAATGATGTGATAGCCTAGAAAACTCATCATTTCAAAGTATAGTTTAATGGTTACAATGCCATAATCCTTCATCATCAAATATCAATAATAACAAGGTTACTAAATCATAAGGTAATTTATTTAATTAGAATTATGGTCGACATTATAATGACAAGGAAAAAATTGATAATGTAACCAAATCCATCTCAAAACTCTGGAAATCATCTTAGCCCCTTATGATAAACTTTAATACTGACTCATTTTAAAAATACAACATTCGTAATGAGGATAAGTGTATAATAATGTGAAACTTTACGAAAATTATATTAAATACACTTTTATCCCTATGATTAACATGATGAAATAAATATTTTTAGAAGTGAAAAATCTTGTTAGATCTCCTATATAAATTGAACAGAAACAATTATCATACCATCTAGCAACTTGCTTAGATTAAGAGTAAAAAATAATTGATGTAATAAATTCATTTGACGTTGAATATGCATGAGTGATAAATGTTGTGAAATTAGGAGCTACTAACTTTCAGGATTATAATTTTCCAAATGATCAAAAGAAATGAAAACCTAAGGCCAAGAGATTCAAACTCGACATAAACTGATGTTAATCCCCCTAAATCAATCAATCAATTAAGCTTCTATTGGGAGTACCTTTAGAATCAAAGATTCTGATGGCACTCCTAAAATATCTATAGATAAGTGTTGATTCAGGCTGTAATCATAGGAATTTCATTCAGAATATTGATTTCAAATGACATATTTGAAATTATTTGTGTTCAAAATTCTCCAGAGGGTGTTGCTTGCCAACAGGAGCCTCCATTACGAAGGACTTCCCTTGGCCAAAATTTCCTAAAAACCCCAATTCTTTCCTAAACTCTCCAGAACTCTCCAGATCTATTACGAACTATCTCAAAACATATTTTCAGGTATATTAATTCCTAATAACACCTCCATGTTTTTCCCTAAGCCTCTAGTCAGAGGGACTAAAAACATTTCCCTAGTTCCACGATTGGGTGACCCATAAGCGTGGGAGTAGGTTTCTGCATAGCAGACTCTGAAAACTGAATGGTCCCCAATCTAAATGTGCTAGGGGAAATAAATTCACTAGTTTTTAACTTACCCTTGGTTTCCTTCCTCAGCATTCTCCCCTACCTACAAATTTCCCAACACAACTCCTTGAATTACCTAGCCTGAAATTTCATTGAGTGTTTTTAAATTTATATAAGAAATTTTATTCAATTCGTACCATTAGTTACTGTTCAGGTATGCATATCAGACTTAGGAAAATTACAATAGTATCATATCTCTTTCCTTGGATCATCCTATGGAAATAAATGTCTCAGTTAAGTCAAGTTGCAACCATGAGGCTCCTACCAACGATTGAAGAAGACTTCAATGAGCAGTATGAAGAATACAACAGGAGATATGAAGAATAAGATTATGAAGAGACCACATACAGTACCTCATATATATTATTTAGGGATGATTTTGATTATTTCTTGCCTCCGTATTATGATGAATCCATTTGGCAGGAATCTACTAGTGTCGGTGGTCAAGTGTTCAATGGGAAGAACTCTAAGAAATCTTCTCAGTATTTAATGGAATACCGTGCCTTGAAAGAAGAGATAAGAGAGGTCTTATATTTTTTATATTTCTATACTCTAGAAATACAAAAGATATTCAGAGAGCCCTATTACGGGGAAAACATGAGAAATATTTCACACATGGTTGATGAAGTGTGCAAGAAAGTGGAGACTAGATGGTTTCCACCTAGAGCCAAAAGAGGGGTCAGAAGGGAAGATTCATCAAAGCCATTTGCTTACACAAGAATTAGGAGAATGTTTGTTTTTCTTCTAATAGAGTGTCCAAGATATGTCATTTTAGGATCACACAAGATGAATAAGCCTCAAGTTCATTGAAAGAAGATAAAGAGAATCCATGTGTGGATGAAGACCCAACAATAAAAAATCAGGTTGTTGGTAGTGTGGAGAATGAATGCACTTCCAATTTCTTTGTGGGTGATCTCCATACCACTGATAGAGATGTTGTCTCATGTATGGGTGGAGAGACACCTTTTGGATCATATCCAAAGGGAAGTTACAAATCATAGTTACAGTCACCTTTGGATCCACATAAGGAAGAATAAAACAAGGCCACATCGCTTGGGTGTGAACCAGAAAATTTGGTGGAGGAGAAGGCCACCTTAGTATCACTTCAGGAAGATGGAAAGGTGAAGAACATGGATAATAAAAGTTCTGATTTTTGCGGCATCCATGTACACCTTCAACCATATTATCCATAGAAAGATAAAATTATTTTTTTGCATCTGAGGATTGAAAAAGGAAGGCCAATTGTGAGGGAGATAAATTCACTCCTAGTTTCCCTGTTGGTGTTCACACAATCAGTACAAAGAAGAGTGAGGGTGTCAATGGTGATAATATGGTGAATGAATATTTTGGATCATATCCAAAATAGGAATAAATATCAGATATGAATTCATCATCTAAACTTCCCAATGAAGTGGAATACGAGCCCCCACCAGCTGGGTGTGAACGAGGAAAAATGAAGGAGAAAAATCTGATGCAGAAAGATGAACACAATTCATATTTTTGCACTCTCTTGTAGCAAGATGAAGTTGAAGCCACATAAGAAGTTAGGCTTAACAATTTTAAGAATTCACATCCACCTATCATTAGGGAGGACCTCCAAGAACCACCTAGTCTTGCAACTAGAAAAGCAGAATTAAAGAATCATGAAGAGAAGGGAAAGTTACTGCAAGGTATTTGCAATGAAGGAGAGGGTGAAGTTTCCCATGAGCATAAAGAGAAATATGTTCCATCCATGGAAGAAATAACTAAATCCTTACTGATGAGGATTGTGCAAGAAAAGAGAAGGGTGTTCGTTCACTTGACCCTAGCACCAATGTTGTAGAAGAACAATACAGAGGGATAAGAAACACTCTGGACATGATTGAAAGAGTACCTACTGATTGGTGCTCAAATTTCATGAGACATATACGAAGGGATGTCCATCTCTCTATGTTGGTGACATAGATATTTCCCTTGAATAAAAGGTTCTAAGATAAATTTCCACTTCACCACTAGAGTTCCATGAAGTTGATACTAGAGAGAGGGAAGACGAAGAGGTTCATCTGCAAGAACCCCATTTTCTTGTAGGGTCACTGAAGATGAGTGAGTGCAGAATCAAAGAGGACCTACAAAATATCCATAGGACCTCTACATTGATGAAAAATACCTGTTGGAACTTGGAGGAGAAATCTTCCATTGAATAGATGGAGAAGTTTCAGAAGGCCATGACAAGCATTAAAGGTAATTTTTTGCAGTTGCTTTCTGATAGAGACAGTCTACTTGAGCTTATGGAGTTGTTGTATGGAGTATCCTTAAAGGATGAAGAAGAGATCTGAAAGCTCACATAGGAATTATTGACCACCCAAGATTCCTTGAATAACACTTAATGTGCACTCCAAGAGTCCAAGATGGAGATAGAGAAATTTCAAGAGAAGTTGCAAAGATCTCGCCTACCCTCCTACGCACGATTCAACCATGTTCAAAAGGATGATTGCAATCTTGAACATATGGAAGAATATCATGAGATGGTGGACCATGAGATGCACTTTTTTTTTCATGCACTTGAGAATTGTGCAAACAGGCCTAATAAGAACCAAGCACTTGACCTTTTCCAGAGGAAACTGGAGCTATTTTTTGGAGAGAGTCTCTTCTGCATGGTAGAGGCATATGAGTTCACCTCAATTGGATCAGACATTGAGTAAGAAGAGGCAACTATAAGTTGGGTGGATAAGTATTGCAAATATCTAATTCAAAGTTCTACCCACACTTCAATTTCAACTTCATCAAATGGAGATGAAAATTGGGAGAAGGAATTTTCCTTGTTGGTGCAAAAGGAAGAGCTGGAGGCTTTCCTAGGTATTCATAATGAGTTTTTGAATGCACCATTACCCTCCTAGAAGCCACATAGGCATATATTGTTGTAACTTGATTCTATTCAACCACATATGGATTGGGTGGAAGATTACATGTCACATATGGAGTCTTCTTGCAAAAAAATTTATGCTCATGAGTAGTGGAAAACAACTAAGCAAGCAAACTGCTAAGAGGAGTTCATGAGAAAAATATCTTGCATAAGGTGGTCTTGGTGGAGGAAATACACACAGTTGGATGGATTATTGTACCATTTGACTAGTGGTAGAGAGTTGAGCCATTGAAAGTGTTCACATGGACCTTTTGGTTGGAGTGTTGGTACTTTCTCAAGTTGGATGAGGGGACACTTATTTGTTTTTCCTGCTTGCATTTTCGGAGATAATTGTGATGCATCATCATATTGTGAAAAAATTGGGAATCTATGGTTGTGGGAGGATGCCCATAATTGTCTTGGGACTTGGGACTCACATCCATGTCATTGAAGAAACATCATTGTGAGATTCAATGTTGATGTGATTCAAGAACATAAAGAACTTTATGTTGGCTGGGGAAATCTCACACATTTCCAGTTCTGCATTGAGAATTTCCAATTTTCAGTGAAATGGTATGATTTCCACATCATGAATTTCATTTCCTATGATGATAAATTTTTATGGTGGATACTAATGTTTGGAGACTTGTAGTTGAGGAAATGGGATCCATGCATATTTTTGTCTGGTAAGTTGTGTTGGAAGGAATTTTCACAGAAGGGGGTGCAATGCAAGAAATGGGACCTTAGCATTGCTTTTTTTTGGAGAAACTTTACATGCTGGCTTGATGGATCAAGTCAACTTTTTTTTGCACATCATTTCATGCTGTAGTTCTCCTACATGGTGGACAAATTTGCAGCACTCTGGAGTGTTTCTGCTTGAGGACTAGCGTATTTGAGAGGAGAATACTGTCATGTCCCCATATCTTGGGACACAAAAGTGTTGACCATGCCCAACACATTGGGGGTCAAAGTTGCATTAATTACCTCACCTAGGGAATTTTGTCCAAATATTGTTTATGAGGCATTAATTAATTATCCTAGGGAAAGTGTGTTAAATAATTATTATTAAAGCATGTACTTGATTTTAATTACTTCCATTAATTAATTATTGTGCAAATAACATGTGGAATTGAGCTTGCCATGTCACGCACAATTGGAAAGCCAAATTGACAAGGGCGAAGATTAAGAAAGTGGAAACTCTATGACAAAAGTAGTCAGAGAGAAAAGGGAAAGTGCCCAAAAGCTATTAGAAAATATGTCATAATAAAAGTAGTAAACAATTGAATAAGGAGGGCGTGATTTATTTTTGGAGACTCAAAAAAACTGTCAAAACAAAAGCAGGAAAGTTTTGGCAAAGGAGGGCGCAGTTTCCTTTTGTAGACTCGGTCTCAAAAGCAGGGAAAAGCATAAAGCTATAAAGGATAAAATAAGAAACTCTTTGACTAAGGAATGCGTAGTTTCTAAGTCGTATGGATGAATTCGATAGGGAGATATCTCCACATGGTCCCTACATTCCAATTTTATGAAGGAGGGCCCATGGCTTGGCTAGGGTTAGGGATTTAGGTGTTGACTTTCTCTCACAGGTCACCTATTGCCTCTACTTGTTAAAAATGTCACCCAGAGATATATTAAAGAAAATTTCAAGCTCATTCACATATTTTGGTTGATGAATTAATTTATTGATGTTATGCGAGCATAGTTTTTTGAGTGATTCACCTCAGAGATTTGGGAGATGAGCCCCAAACCTTCCTTTCCGCACTACTTCATTCCTATTCCCTTCTCTTTGCTGGTATGGAGCGCATAATGTTCAGCTAGTGAAGTATTATCAGTAATATTTTGCAGCCTCCATCTCATTCAAGTCTAGGTCTAGTGAATCCCAAGCTTCACATACACTCTAAGTCTCTCTCATGTCCAATTTTAAGCCTCCTGCCCATCATTTGGAGTCCTCTGATGTAATTGTCAATCAATATATTTATTTATGATGTGTATCATCTGATAAATAATTTTATATATCTATTTAATATCACAATAACTCTTTTCATTAATTTTTCATACTCATTTTTCCATGTATAAGCTTAACTAGTCATTGAAATGAGGGATTTGAGAATTCTAGTGCAATAATAATTGAGCCTTGTTCATGGGAATGAGTTTGGTGGTTTAGTTTGTTTTAATAAGATGTATTAGGTTCTATCACATTCATTTATCAGGTCCAATACAGTTATATTATTAATTCCAAGCTTACTTACACACCCTAGCTAGATTACTAGTCAAAGTTGACCAGTCTAGTTGTTCTTTCAATTTAGAGAGTTATATGTAGTCATTTTTTATTCTGTAAGTTTTTGTGTATCAGTGACAGACCCACCTACCCATACTACTTCCATATCATAAATTTTTTGATTCGTACCGTGTTTTTGGATCCTCCATTACGCACGACTTCCCTAGGCCAAAATTGCCTAAAAACCCCAATTCTTTCCTAAAATCTCCAGAACAATCCAAATATGTTACAAATTGTCCCAAATCATATTTTATGATATATGAAGGCCTAATAAAAAATATGTTCTTTTCCCTAAGACCCTGGTCAGCGCGATTGAATAAAATTCCCAAGCTTCACGGTTGGGTGACCTAGAAGCGTGGGAGTAGGTTTCTGCATAGAGGAATGTGAAACCTTAATGGTTCCTGATATAAATGTGTTAGGGGAAATGAATTCACTGTTATGTAACTTACCCTTGGTTTCATCCCTCATCCTGATCCCCTGCCTACAAATTTCCAGCACAACTCCTTGAATTATCTAGTCTGAATTTTCATTGAGTGTTTGTAAATTTATATCGGAAATTTTATTCAATTTTCAGAAGTTGTTGTTTTTCAGGTATACATATCAAACTTAGGAACATTACACACTTGCAGCCATTTTATGGCTAATCATACGTAATCCAGTGCCAACGATGGTGTCTTTTTTTCTCAAGGGCCATTGATATATCTCTTCTTTAAAACAATCTTATGCCTGATTAAGTATGTATAAGTTTCTTATAGCTCTTAGTTGATCAATGTTTTATGATGTTATATGCTTATAATGCACAGACCTTGATGCAGTATTTTTGGTGTTGTTGTGGCGGTTGGATAATGAATGAGGAGATGACTTTCTGTTGTACATAGTCCTACTTGTCTTTCGGTTTGTGACCACCTCAACATATGGTAATCATTCTAATTCCATTCCTCTCTAATGCTCAAATGAATCGGCCAATCCATTTTTGTTAGTTAATTACAATGCTAACGCATTAATATTTACAGGTCCCTGCATTGTAATTAACATGGAGATCGAGTCCTGCATTTTGGAATCTATTGTTATCGATATCGAGTCCTACATTTCAAAATCTATCATTATGGAAGCATTAGGGATGATGATTTTCTTGACCCTCCTCATATGGGTTGCAATCAAAGAAACGGATCCGACACTGGTAGTCATGATTGTCGCCCTTCTATATTTCACCTTTGGGATAAATGTTCTTGTTCTTGTTCTTGTTCTTGATTCAGATCCTAACCATGATAACCTTGCCCCCAATTTGACATATATGATTTAAACCCTTCAGGTGGTTGATTGTAGCATATACAGAGTAATATTTTTTGCTAATATGGCGTGCTTGGGTTTATGGTGTGCTTGGATTTATGGCTAGTAGAGAATTTGCATGTCTTTGACATTGTGGATGATCATGTCCATAAGCAGATTGAAATTGCTAAATCTAAAATTGCATATTACGGATTTTGTTTTGTCTCGATGATCTTCTCCGTCAATGCAATAGGTACAGAAGTAGCTAATCTGGAGGGTACGGTCATATTATGAAAGAGAAGAGATGGAATTGCTATTCACTTTGCTGGAGGAGATTGAACTACTTTGTTCTGAAAAGGAGAAGATTGAATTGTTTTGTTCTGAAAAGGACTGAGACTCTATATCTCGACAAATATTAAACAGGACACTTACGAACCATGAAATTTTTCCCTATCTACAGTAGACTTGTGATATCTATTGGTATTGGTGGGTAGGGTTTAATGTCGTTTTCTTTATGCAAAGTAAATGATATTTTGATGTTTGTTGTCGAAGAGAAATTTTCTGTAGTAGTAGTTGCATATCCATTGGATATCTAATTGAATGAAAAGAAGAAATAAATGATATTTTGATGTTTGGGGGAGAATGTTTCATTTATCCACAAGTCAAGCTTTATCATTCCCTCCTTTTCCCAACACGTTAAATATTGTTTCCAAAATCCCAAAGAAACTTTATAGAACAAATGGCTACGACATTGGACCGGTTGTGGTACCAAGGGGCTCATTCAGAGGGGGTGTGCTCCTGCTACTGATGCTAAACAATTTCTATTTTACTGTAAACTTACTAAGAGAATGGAAGTCCAGGAATATGTATCAATTTACTTATTTTTGAAATAACATTATAACTGAGGAAGAGTAGGGGTTGTTTTTCGTTAGAGTTGACATTTAAATACAACTAGCTCCTACTTTCTCTTGTTTGTGATACTAAAATTTAAACAACTTGATGAATCTTTGTTACAACTTAAAAAGCACTACTTTCACCACTTGTTGTGATTCCGAACAACTAGAACTTCCACCCTGTTATGTTTCCCCACCCATTTCACCTATTATCCTACTTCTTATTGGTTATTTATGCTAGTTCAAATAAGCCTCCATGCTCTTGACACCATCTCCATGCATTCAACTAGTCTGTATGCGGAAAATTATTCAAGGATTTGGTACTATCTCTAACACAAATCTTGCCACATCTCACTCAAGTTTAGGTGGATAGCTTAAAGTTCAAAAATAAATGCTATCATGCATGTCTCCCACACTATGGACTATATTAAGACTTTTACTACTTTGGCTTTGGTGAACCTATATATCATCTTTCTTCTCTTTTTCACAAGAAAGATACAAACACTATGGATTAGCTACTCCATGGACACGACCTAAGGTGCACACTTCTGAAATCAATTTAGAGCTAGCCGAAACAGATGTTGACAAGTTGATGATGAAATTGGCTGCAATCAGTATTAAAAACGTTTTGGTTTGGACTTGCAGGTTCTTGCTACCAGCTCCAAAACTGTGGGTGGAAAATGATCTCATGCTTCAGTCTTTTCATGGGCTTCCAATTGGTAAGCCCCAGTCCCATCCAGGGTTCTTCCTGCATGAGGTTATCGTTGTTGGAAGTGGTTCTTATGGGTGAATGCATGGCCTCGATTCTTTGTTGGTTATGTTTTAAACCTTGTTTACTACATGTCAATGTTTTTATTTAGAAACCCTTATGGGTACTTCATGCAGGGTAAAGAAATCTCTTGAAGCCGTGATGTAAAATGGTTTTTATAAGATATTTTTAGCCTTATAATGTTTTTATTTAGAAACCCTTATGGGTACTTTGTGCAGGGTAAAGCGGGCTCTTGAAGCCATGATGTAAAATGGTTTTTATAAGATATTTTTAGCCTTATAGCCTGAGCAATGTAAATGCTTTTGTGTTTTTATTTTAAAAAGAGCCTAGCTCTGAACTTAGAGAGGCTTGTCGGCCTCTGTCTAGTGTTACTTCAATTTTTTACAGTAAATTTTAGTAATGGAAGACTGTAAAACAGTCGGGTTGTAATGTGAGCTGGATTTTGTTCTCCTATCAGTAAAATATTTTGTTATTTTGTGCATTTTGGTTTTATTAGTCATCCTGAGCTTTGATCTTGTGACTCTAAAGGCTATAAGCCACTCCTTAATAAAGGATTTTGTATATGCGAATGGTTTAATTAATATTGTATTATTTTTATCTTTAATTTGTATATGTAATAATTTCATTATTACCCTGTATTATAATGATTTTCCATGCACAGTTTGTAGGAAGATTACTGTGTTTTTAAGGGTGATATTTTTATTCTGGTTTTGGCTTTTAAAGGGTTAATTATTATATAAACCGTACAGTTCATTAATAGCCTTATTTGCACTTAGCTTTGTTTGATAATAGATTTTAGATAATAGTATTACTTACAGATAATAGTTTGATACTAGCTCTGTTTATTTAATAGTTTCCTTAATGATTTTTATAGTTTGTTTTAATTCTCAGTTAAGAAATAATTAGGGTTTTCATGCTACATACTAGTAAAAAGGAAATATTTATCTTTCAGCTTTTAAGTGGTATTCACTGTAGAGACTTCTGTGGTTTTAAATAGATTTAGTAGAATCCTTCTGTCTTAGACAGAGACACACAATGTCTAGAATTCAATGTTATAAAAATGTTTCTACAATTTCTTTTTACCTAGTTTTTAGATGTTGGCCTACTTACTTTACTTTGTTAATTGTTAAACCATAATCTCTATATTTTATCAGAATACTAATACTAGAATTATTTCTATATTAATATTATTACTATTCTTTTACATACCTATCTTTTAGTTTAGCTGAAGTAAATAAATACAGACAATATTTAATACTTCTTTACAATATCAAACATAAGTAAATGAAGTAAAACTTAGTTACAGTTCTCATTCAAGTAAAATAATCATCTCATTCACCTAAACACCTAGCTGTACTAGAGTACCACCTAAATCAGGTGTGGAAAAATACAGTTTTGGGAATTCTAATTCTATCTGTTTCACATTTTACATATTCATTTCTATTTCTAACATAATCTATAATTTTACCAAGTCTAACGTTACACAATTATTCTTTCCTTCAAAAACCCTAAAATACTAACATGCCCGTAGTTAAAAACTAATAAACATTTTACTGAAGATAGTAAACAAATAACATAAATACAAATAGAACCTACTAATGACAAGATGACAACAACTTAAGGAGGTTGTTCCTCCCAACCAAACTCCTGGAGAGCGCTCAGACAATGCTTCCTCGGGACCCTCGAGATTGTTCCTAGTCTTCTTGGCAGAGAACTGGGTGGAGAATACAACTTTAAAACCTCTGTCACCTGACTGGTCCAATTACCTCAGTAATTAAAATCTGCTCTCAGTAGTATGAACTTCAGCCTAGAAGCTACAACAAGTTCAGTCTCGGTAGTTAACACCTCAAACTCACTTCAGTAATCCCCTCCATTGAATTTCTCTTGAGTAAATTCATTCACCCTTAATGATCACCTCCAGAATGAGCAGCCTCATCTATCTTCAATGGGAAATTTTATAGAGATGCCTAGGTCTTCTAGGTCAGTTTTCATTTAATGAGCCACCTGCTCTGATTCCACTTTTTTAACAGCTTCCCTAAGTTGTTGTCTCATCATTTATTTATTTATAAATAAAATATTCTGAATCACATTAAATATTCTTGACCCCACTGGGTCATCAATTACAAACTTAGCATAAAATTTAACACAATGTTCCTCAAATAACATTAAATTGTTTTTGCAAATTGGGGCATGTGACAGAACAAGCATTCTGAAATCTCATAGTCTGGTACCTTAAATAGGTAGTAGGGATATTGATATACCTAATTAGTTATTTAAAATATTATCCTCCACCTAGATCAATTTCAAAACAATTTTGTATAGATTGACTTTATGAAATACCATTTTTAATGGTCATATTTAAAGAATCTTTTAGGTTTATGGAACATGAGGTTTCTCAGGCTTGAATGAGCATAATTGCTTTGATTGGATAATAAACTCTACTCTTATAAAGAAACATATCTATGTACTATGATGTTGTAGATTTTTTTTAAACTAAAGAAGAAGCACACCAATAATATTACTACATGAATCATAAGGCCACCATAGATTACTTCACATAATATTCCTACATAAATCATAAGATGGCCTCATGTTGTAACTTCAAATGATATCTCTTTAAGAATTAAATATAAATACATATTTAAATGTAGTCATTACGCAGTTGGAGATTGACGTGTGAAAAGGAAGCTGTGTTGGAGAATTGAATATCTCGACGTTTCGAACCCTACTCTGTGATCATCATCAGGAGAACTTGAAGCTTATGGTGAGAGAAAGGTGGCCCAAAAGGTATACATACTCGTCTTTATGAAAATCTAGAAATATGTCGGTTCTAGGTTAATGGAGGTAGTTTTAATTTTAAATTTTAATTTTAAATTAAAAATCAATTTATTAAAGAATTTAATTTAAGGATTTTAACCAAAGGTAAATTAATATTTAACCTTTGTTTTAATTATTATAATAAAGTGTTAAAAAAAAATTAAATTGTTTTTTTGTTTAAATATTTTGTTTAAGGGCTAACCAACAGTTTAAAAAGGGCAAAGTTAAAAGATTTACAAGGTCAAAAGGGTGTAAAACTAGAATTTCTTTTCAAATAATAAGTTTTACAATTATATTTAAATTGATTTTAATTTAAACTATTGAAAAAATTTGTATCCTAAAATGTTTTAAAGGTTAAAGAAATTAAATCATAAATTTTTATAAGTATTATAGATTTTAATAATTTATATAGAAGTCACTAAAATTGCTTGCCAAATTTTTAAGGGGAAATAAGAAATTTCACAAAACTGTTTACAATGCCATCATTAACTCAAAACTAGATGAAGGGTTGAAAAAGAAACTTCTTCCCAAAGAAGGCATTGCCCCTAGAATCTATGGGCTTCCGAAAATACACAAAATTGGCGTTCCCCTTAGACCAATTGTGAACACAATTGGCTCCCCAACCTATAAACTATCCAAATACCTTGCCACTCTTTTAAAACCCCTCGTAGGTAAAACAAACTACTTTGTTAAAGATTCCACTAGCTGGGTGAAGGAAATTTGTGACGTTTCCTTAGATATTAGTGACATCCTTCTTAGCTTTGACAGTGTTTCCCTTTACACAAAAAATCCCCGTCAATGAAGCAATCGCTACCATAAGAGACTTAACTAATGCTGACATAGCCATACTAGTGGAGGTGTGCCTGAAATCCACTTTCTTCACATTCCAACACGTGTTTTATGAACAAATAGAAGGTGTAGCGATGGGTTCTCCTCTTTCTCCAATAGTAGCCAATATTTATATGGAGATGTTTGAGAAAAGAGCTATCGATCGGTTCCCCTTAAACCAAAAAGATGGAAATGCTACGTAGACGACACAGATGTGGTTTGGCCACATGGGCTGGATACCCTAAACCAATTTTTTGTACACCTTAATAACCAAAACGAGAACATCAAGTTCACCATGGAGATCGAGGAGAACAAGAAACTACCTTTTTTCGATGTCCTTATTTCAAGAAAAGATGATGGTTCGGTATCTCACCAGGTTTATAGAAAAAAGACTCACATCGATAGGTATCTACATGCCGACTCCCATCATTTCCCACCTCAGAAGATTAGAGTAATAAATGCCCTTGTTACCAGAGCTCTAAGAATCTCTGATAAAGAACATATCAAACAGGAGCTCGACCATTTAGAGAGAGTCTTTGAGGACAATGGATATAATGGTAGACAATTTAGGAAGGAAGCGGCCTCTACAAACAAACCCAAGGGATGTAGGACCAAGGACAATGATAAAGACATCAGTATTAACAAAGTCTTCCTTCATTACA
Source organism: Pseudotsuga menziesii (assembly GCA_001517045.1). Lineage (NCBI taxonomy): Eukaryota > Viridiplantae > Streptophyta > Pinopsida > Pinales > Pinaceae > Pseudotsuga > Pseudotsuga menziesii. The sequence goes on from LPNX010866713.1 coordinate 65,323, forward strand.
TAAAAGGCACCACAGACAAATTATCCAAAACCCTAAAAAGACACAAAATCCAGGTGCTCTTCACACCTCCCAATACCATTAGAAACTTGGTGGACTCCCTCAAAGACCCTGTCGAGCTGAAATCTTACAAAGTTGTTTACGACATTCCTTGTTCCTGTAATAAGTTGTATATAGGTGAAACTGGTCGTTCCATGGAGACAAGATTCAAGGAACGCAGCGCTGACCTCAGACATAATAGATACAAAAAGTATGCCCTTGCAGAACACGCGTTCATAACCGGTCATCACATTTGCCTTGAAAATGGAAAAGTCATAGCTAGGGAAGACAACCTGGTCAAAAGAAAAATTAGGGAGAAAATCGCAATCAACCTCAATGAGAATTGTCTCAACAGAGATGAGGGCGCCAAGATCAGTGATTCTTGGAAACCACTGCTTCACTCCCTACAAACTAAAGAAAACCCATTATGTTGAGCTGCCCTAGTTCTTACTCCGCCTGTCATCGCAGGTTAAGTTTTTTCTTCCTAGGTTTTTTATTCCCCTTCTATTTTTGTGTTTTCCATAGCTTACTCCTAATTATGGTGTCCTAGGTTTGTTTCTCTTTAAAGCCTCCTCCCCCTTTTTCAAATTTAAATATAATTTAAACAAAATTTTAAAAATTTAAAAATAAAAATTTAAGAATTTAAGAATTAAAACTAAAATTTAAAAATTAAAAAAAATTTAAAATTAAAATTTAAAATTAAAAGTAAAAATTAAATTATTAAAATTTTTATAACCAAACTTTATACCTAACACTTCTTCAAAATATCATAGAAGCTTTCCCTTAATAAATTTTTTTTATTTCCCTTTAAAACTTTGGCAAGCAATTTTAGTGACTTCTATATAAATTATTAAAATCTATAATACTTATAAAAATTTATGATTTAATTTCTTTAACCTTTAAAACATTTTAGGATACAAATTTTTTCATTAGTTTAAATTAAAAGCAATTTAAATATAATTGTAAAACTTATTATTTGAAAAGAAATTCTAGTTTTACCCCCTTTTGACCTCGTAAATCTTTTAACTTTGCCCTTTTTAAGCGGTTGGTTAGCCCTTAAACAAAATATTTATAAAAAAAAAAACAATTTAAATTTTTTTTAACACTTAATTATAATAATTAAAACAAAGGTTAAATATTAATTTACCTTTGGTTAAAATCCTTAAATTAAATTCTTTAATAAATTGATTTTTAATTTAAAATTAAAACTACTTCCATTAACCTAGAACCGATATCTTTCTAGATTTTCATACAGACGAGTATGTATACCTTTTGGGCCACCTTTTTCTCACCATAAGCTTAAAGTTTTCCTGATGATGATCCCAAAGTAGGGTTTGAAACGTCGAGATCTTCAACTCTCAAACGCAACTTTCTTTTCACACCTTATAAATACATAATTAAAATTTAGTCAAAGTTTCAAGTACTTTACTAATACCAACCATATAGCTCATACATCGCTTCATTTGGATTTGAATAATGGATCTCCAAAAATACAACCAACAAAGCACCCCAAAAGTGTGTATAGCTAATATTTAGTAGATAATCTCCTATTCTTTAAAATAGAAATCAAATTATAATTTTGATTAGAGTTGTTTTCATTATCTCTTCTTTTAATTTAAGATTTTTTTTAAAATATAATTATTTTATCTTTCACATGAAACAAAAAAATTTATTTATATATATAATTAGAGTAAAGCTAAGATGGAAAGATAGAAAATGATTGAATGGTTAAGGAATTTCAAAAAAGTAGACCATATTTATGACAACTAATTAGAAATAACAAAAATTGAATATAATTATTTTATTTTTGAAAAAAACAAAAAAATTATTTATGGGAATTTCAAAAAATTAGATCATATTTATGGCAACTATTTAAAAATAACTAAAATTAAATATAATTATTTTATCTTTCACATGAAAAAAAAAAATTTATATCCATAATTAGAGTAAAACTGAGATGTAAAGATAAATAGTATTTCAAAGAAATAGACCATATCTATGCCAACTAATTAGAACTAACTAGAATTAAATATAAAGCAACAAGTCAACACATATATAACATTAATGCAATAAATTGTGAATTATATTTATTAAATTATTTATTTTATATATAAATATTGAATTAAATTATTATATATTTTTTTACAAAATTTACATAATAAAAAAAACAAATAAAGCTTTTAGTTGAAGAAAAACTTAATGTAGTGACCACCACAAATGTGTGGTCATGTAAAGAAAAGTTGTCATAATAAAAGCAAGAAACAATTGACTAAGGAGGGCGCACTTTTCTTTTGGAGACTTAGAAAAGTTGTCAGAACAAAAGCATAAAACTTTTGGCAAAGGAGGGTGCAGTTTCCTTTTGGAGACTCGGTCTTAAAAGCAGGGACAAGAAGAAAGTTGTCAGGGATAAAAGCAACAACTCTTTGACTAAGGAAGGTGCAATTGCTAAGTCATATGGATGACTTTGACAGGAAAGCATCTCCACATGGCCCCTACATTCCAATTTTCTCAAGGAGGGCCCATGACTTGGCTAGTGTTCGGCATTTAGGTGTTGACTTGCTCTCACAAGTCACCTATTGCCTCTACTTGCTAAACAGGTCACCCAGATATCTATTAAAGAACAATTAGAGCTCATTCACATAGTTTGGTTGATGAATTAATTGATTGATGCTATGTGAGCATAATTTTCTAAGTGATGCAGCTGAGAGCTTTGGGAGATGAGCCCCAAACCTTCCTTTCCCCACTCCTTCATTCCTATTCCCTTATCTTTGTGGGTATCGAGCGCATAATGTTCATCCAATGGAGTATTATCAGCCATATTTTTCAGCCTCCATCTCATTCAAGTCGAGCTCCAGTGAAGCCCAAGCTTCACCTACGCTCTTAGTCTCTCTCATGTCCAATTTTGGGCCTCCTTCCCATCATTTTGAGTCCTCTGATGTACTTGTCAGTGAATCTATTTATTTCTGATGTGTATCAACTGATAAATTATGTTATTTATCTCTTTAAGGTTTCAATAAATATGTTCATTAAGTTTGCATACTCGGTTTTCTATGTATAAGCTTAACTAGTCATTGAAATGAGGGATTTGAGCATTCTAGTGCAGTAATAATTGAGCCTTGTTCATGGGAATGAGTTTGAATAGTTTAATATGTTTTAATAATATGTATTATTTTATTTCAAATTAATTTATCAGGTCTAATACATTTCTGTTACGAATTCCAATCTTACTTACACACCCTAGCTAGATTACTAGCTAAATTTTACTAGTCTGGTTGTTCTTTCAATTCAGAGAGTTATATGCAGTCATTTTTTATTATGTAAGTTTTTTTGTGTCACTGAAAGACCCACCTACCCATACATACTTTCATATCATAAATTTTTTGAGGCTTTACTATGTTTTGGGAGCCTCCATTACGCATGAATTCCCTTGCCCAAAATTGCCTAGAAACCCCAATTATTTCCTAAACTCTCCAGAAATTTCTAGATCTATTACGAACTATAACAAACCATATTTTCTGATATATGAATTCTTGATAACACCTCGATGTTTTTCCCTAAGCCTCTAGTCAGAGGGACTGAAAAAATTTCCCTAGTTTCACGGATGGGTGACCCAGAAGCATGGGAGTAGGTTTCTGCATAGCAAACTCTCAAACCTGAATGGTCGCCAATATAAATGTGTTAGGGGAAATAAATTCTCTATTTTTTAACTTACCCTTGGTTTCCTTCCTCAGCCTTCTCCCCTGCCTGCAAATTTCCCATCACAACTCCTTGAATTACCTACTCTGAAATTTCATTGAGTGTTTGTAAATTTATATAAGAAATTTTATTCAATTTGCAGGATTAGTTAGTGTTTAGGTATGCATATCAGACTTAGGAAAATTACAGTAGTATCATATCTCTTTCCTTGGATCATCCTATGGAAATAAATCTCTCAGTTAAGTCAAGTTGCAACCATGAGGCTCCTACCAACGATTGAAGAAGACTTCAATGAGAAGTATGAAGAATACAACAAGAGATATGAAGAATAAGATTATGAAGAGACCACATGAAGTACCTCATATATATTATGTAGGGATGATTTTGATTATTTCTTGCCTCCATCTTATGATGAATCAATTTGATAGGAATCTACTAGTGTCAGTGGTCAAGTGTTTAATGGGAAGAACTCTAAGAAATCTTCGCAACATTTCATGGAATAGCGTGCCTTGAAAGAAGAGATAAAAGAGGTCTTATCTTTTTTATATTAATGTACTCTGGAAATAAAAAAGCTATTCGGAGATCCCTATTATGGGGAAAACATGAGAAATATTTCAGACATGGTTGATGAAGTGTGCAAGAAAGTGGATACTAGATGGTTGCCTCAAGTTCACTGAAAGAAGATGAAGAGAATCCATGGGTGGATGAAGACCCAACAGTAAAAAATTAGGTTGTTGGTAGTGTGGAGAATGAATGCAGTTCCAATTTCTTTGTGGGTGATCTCCATATCACTGATAGAGATGTTGTCTCATGTATGGGTGGAGAGACACCTTTTGGATCATATCTAAAGGGAAGTTACAAATCATAGTTATAGTCAACTTTGGAGGCACATAAGGAAGACAAAAACCAGGCCACACCGCTTGGGTGTGATCCAGAAAATTTGGTGGAGAAGGCCACCTTAGTATCACTTCGGGAAGATGGAAAGGTGAAGAACATGGATAATAAAATTTCTGATTTTTGTGGCATCCATGTACACCTGCAACCATATTATCCATGGAAAGATAAAAGTATTCACTTGCATCTGAGGACTGCAAAAGGAAGGCCAATTGTGAGGGAGATAAATTCACTCCTAGTTTCCCTGTTGATGTTCACAGAATCAGTACAAAGAAGAGTGAGGGTGTCAATGGTGATAATATGGTGAATGAATATTTTGGATCATATCCAAAATAGGAAGAAATATCAGATATGAATTCATCATATGAGATTCCCAATGAAGTGGAAGATAAGCCCCCACCAACTGGGTGTGAACGAGGAAAACTGAAGGAGAAAAATCTGATGTAGAAAGATGAACACAATTCATATTTTTGTACTCTCTTGCAGCAAGATGAAGTTTAAGCCACATAAGAAGTGAGGCTTAACAATTTTAAGAATTCACATCCACCTATCATTAGGGAGGACGTCCAAGAACCACCTAGTCTTGCAACTAGTAAAGCAGAATTAAAGAATCATCAAGAGAAGTGAAAGCTACTACAAGGTATTTGCAGTGAAGGAGAGGGTGAAGTTTCCCATGAGCATAAAGAGAAATATGTTCCATCCATGGAAGACATAACTAAATCCTTACTGATGAGGATTGTGCAAGAAAAGAGAAGGGTGTCCGTTCACTTGACCCCACCACCAGTGTTGTAGAAGAACAATCCAGAGGTATAAGAAACACTCTAGACATGATTGAAAGAGTGCCTACTGATGGGTGCTCAAATTTCACGAGACATCTAAGAAGGGATTTCCATCTCTTTATGTTGGTGACATACATATTTCCCTTGAAGAAAAGGTTCCAAGATAAATTTCCACTTCACCCCTAGAGTTCCATGAAGTTGATACTAGAGAGAGGGAAGACGAAGAGGTTCATCTGTAAGAACCTCATTTCTTGCAGGGGCACTGAAGATGAGTGAGTGCAGAACCATAGAGGCCCTACACAATCTCCATAGAACCTCTGCATTGATGAAAAATACCTGTTGGAAGTTGGAGGAGAAATCTTCCATTGAATACATGGAGAAGTTTTAGAAGGCCATGACAAGCACCAAAGGTAATTTTCTGCAGTTGCTTTCTGATAGAGACAGTCTACTTGAGCTTGTGGAGTTGTTGTATGGAGTATCCTTAAAGGATGAAGAAGAGATCTGCAAGCTCACACAGGAATTATTGACCACCCAATATTCCTTGAATAACACTCAATGTGCACTCCAAGAGTCCAAGATGGAGATAGAGAAATTTCAGGAGAAGTTGCAAAGATCTCACCTACCCTCCTACACACAATTCAACCATCTTCACAAGGTTGATTGCATTCTTGAACATATGGAGGAATCTCATGAGATGGTGGATCATGAGATGCACTTGTTTTTGCATGTGATTGAGAATTGTGCAAACAAACCTGATCAGAACCAAGCACTTGACCTTTTCCAGAGAAAACTGGAGCTATTTTCTGGAGAGAGTCTCTTCTCCATGGAAGAGGCATATGAGCTTAACTCAATTGGATCAGCCATTGAGTAAGAAGAGGAAACCATAATTTGGGTGGATAAGTATTGCAAATATCTGATTCAAAGTTCTACCCACGCCTCTATTTCAGCTTCATCAAATGGGGATGAAAATTAGGAGAAAGAATTTTCCTTGTTGGTGCAACAGGAAGAGCTGGAGGCTTTCCTAGGTATTCATAATGAGTTGTTGAATGCACCATTACTCTCCCAGAAGCCACATAGGCATATATTGTTGTCACTTGATGCCATTCAACCACATATGGATTGGTTGGAAGATTACATGTCACATATGGAGTCTTCTTGCAAAAAACTTTATGCTCGTGAGCAGTGGAAAGCAACTAAGCAAGCAAACTGCCAAGAGGAGTTGATGAGAAAAATATCTTACATAAGGTGGTCTTGGTGCAGGAAATACACACAGTTGGATGGATTATTGTACCCTTTGACTAGTGGTAGAGAGTTGAGCCATTGGAAGTTTTCACATGGACCATTTGGTTGGAGTGTCAGTACTTTCTCAAGTTGGATGAGGGGACACTTATTTTTTTTTCCTGCTTGCATTTTCGGAGATAATTGTGATGCGTCATCATATTTTGAGAAAATTGGGAATCTATGGTTGTGGGATGATGCCCATAATTGTCTTGGGACATGGGACTCACACCCATGTCATTGAAGAAACATCATTAATAGATTCAATGTTGATGTGCTTCAAGAACATAAAGAACTTTATGTTGGCTGGGGAAATCTCGCACATTTCCAATTTTGCGTTGAGAATTTCCAATTTTCAATGCAATGGTATGATTTCCACATCATGAATTTCATTTCTTGTGATGATAAATTTTTATGGTGTATACTAATGTTTGGAGATTTGTAGTTGAGGAAATGGGATCCACGCATATTTTCGTCTGGTAAGTTGTGTTGGAAGGAATTTTCATTGAAGGGGGTGTAATGAAAGCAATGGGACCTTGGTATTGCTTGTTTTTTAGAGAAACTTTACATGCTGGCTTGATGGAGCAAGTCAACGTTTTTTTGCACATTAGTTCATGTTTCAGTTCTCCTACATGGTGGACAAATTTGCAGCACTCTAGAGTGTTTCTGCTTGAGGACAAGCGGATTTGGGAGGAGAGGTCTGTCATGTCCCCATATTTTGGGACATAAAAGTGTTGACCATTCCCAACACATTGGGGGGTCAAAGTTGCATTAATTACCTGACCTAGGGAATTTTGTCCAAATATTGTTTATGAGGCATTAATTAATTAGCCTAGGGAAATTGTGTTAAATAATTATTATTAAGGCATGTACATGATTTTAATTACTTCCATTAATTAATTATTGTGCAAATAACATGTGGAATTGAGCTTGATATGTCAAGCACAATTGGAAATCCAACTTGCCAAGGGCGGAGATTAAGAAAGTTGAAAATCTATGACAAAAGCAGTCAGAGAGAAAAGGGAAAGTGCCCAAAAGCTATGAAAAAATATGTCATAATAAAAGTAGAAAAAAATTGACCAAGGAGGCGTGATTTCCTTTTGGAGACTTAGAAAAACTGTCAGAACAAAAGCAGGAAAGTTTTGGCAAAGGAGGGCGCAGTTTCCTTTTGTAGACTCGGTCTCAAAAGCAGGGAAAAGCATAAAGTTGTCAAGGATAAAATCAACAACTCTTTGACTAAGGAATGTGTATTTTCTAAGTCATATGGATGACTTGGACAGGGAAATATCTCCACATGGTCCCTACATTCCAATTTTATGAAGGAGGCCCCATGGCTTGGCTAGGGTTAGGGATTTAGGTGTTGACTTTCTCTCACAGGTCACCTATTGCCTCTACTTGCTAAACAGGTCACCCAAAGATCTATTAAAAAACATTTTGAGCTCATTCACATAGTTTGGTTGATGAATTAATTGATTGATGTTATGTGAGCATAGTTTTCTGAGTGATTCACCTCGGAGATTTGGGAGATGAGCCCCAAACCTTCCTTTCCCCACTCCTTCATTCCCATTCCCTTATCTTTGCTGGTATGGAGCGCATAATGTTCATCTAGTGAAGTATTATCCATCATATTTTTCATCCTCCATATCGTTCAAGTCTAGCTCCAGTGAAGCTCAAGCTTCACCTACACTCTCAGTCTCTCTCATGTCCAAATTTGGGCCTCCTGCCCATCATTTTGAGTCCTTTGATGTAATGGTCAGTAAATATATTTATTTATGATTTGTATCAAATGATAAATAATTTTATCTATCTCTTTAATATCTCAATAACTCTTTTCATTAATTTTTCATAGTCGTTTTTCCATGTATAAGCTTAACTAGTCATTGAAATGAGGGATTTGAGAATTCTAGTGCAGTAATAATTGATCCTTGTTCATGGGAATGAGTTTGGATGGTTTAATATGTTTTAATAATATGTATTAGGTTCTTTCAAATTCCTTTATCATTTCTAATAGAGTTATGTTATGAATTCCAAGCTTACTTACAAGCCCTTGCTAGATTACTAGTTAAATTTGACTAGTCTAGTTGTTCTTTCAATTTAGAGAGTTATATGTAGTCATTTTTTATTCTGTAAGTTTTTGTGTATCAGTGAGAGATCCACCTACCCATACTACTTCCATATCATAAATTTTTTGAGTTTGTACTGTGTTTTGGTATCCTCCATTATGAACGACTTCCCTAGGCCAAAACTGCCTAAAAACCCCAATTCTTTCCTAAACTATCCAAAACTCTCTAGATGTGTTAAAAACTATCCCCAAGACATATTTTATGATATATTAAGGCCTAATAAAAAAAAATTTCTTTTCCCTGAGCCCCTGGTCGGCGCGACTGAATAAATTTCCCTAGTTTCACGGTTGGGTGACCTAGAAGCATGGGAGTAGGTTTCCGCATAGAGGAATGTGAAACCTGAATGGTTCCCAATATGAATGTGTTAGGGGAAATTAATTCACTGTTCTATAAATTACCCTTGGTTTCATCCCTCATCCTGATCCCCTGCCTGCAAATTTCCCAACACAACTCCTTGAATTACCTAGTCTGAATTTTCATTGAGTGTTTGTAAATTTATATCAGAAATTTTATTCAATGTTCAGCAGTAGTTATTTTTCAGGTATACATATTATACTTAGGAACATTACACTCTTGCAACCATTTTATGGCTAATCATACGTAATCCAGTGCCAACAATGGTGTCTTTTTTTCTCAAGGGCCATCGATATATCTCTTTCTTAAAACAATCTTATGCCCGATTAAGTATGTATAAGTTTCTTATAGCTCTTAGTTGATAAATGTTTTGTGATGTTATATGCTTATAATGCACAGAAGTTGATGTAGTGTTTTTGGTGTTTTTGTGGTGGTTGGATAATGAACGAGGAGATGACTTTCTGTTGTACATAGTCCTACTTGTCTTTCGGTTTGTGACCGCCTCAACATATGGTAATCATTATAATTCCCTTCCTCTCTAATGCTCAAATGAATCGGCCAATCCATTTTTTTTAGTTAATTACAATGCTAGCGCATTAATATTTACAGGTCCCTGCATTGTAATTAACATGGAGATCAAGTCTTGCATTTTGGAATCTATTGTTATGGATATCGAGTCCTGCATTTCAAAATCTATCGTTATGGCATCATTAGGGACGATGATTTTCTTGACCCTCCTCATATGGGTTGCAATCAAAGAAACGGGTCCGACACTGGTAGTCATGATCGTCGCCCTTCTATATTTGGCCTTAGGGATAAACGTTCTTATTCTTATTCTTGTTCTTGATTCCGAACCTAACCATTAGAACCTTGCCCCCAATTTGACATATATGATTTAAACCCTTCAGGTGGTTGATTGTAGCATATACAGAGCAATATTTTTGGCTAATATGGTGTTCTTGGGTTTATGGTGTGCTCGATTTTATGGCTGGAAGAGAATTTGCATATCTTTGACATTGTGGATGATTATGTCCATAAGCATATTGAAATTGCTAAATCTAAAATTGTGTATTACAGATTTTGTTCTGTCCCGATGATCTTCTCCTCAATGCAATAGCTACATGAGTAGCTAATCTGGAGGGTACAGTCATATTATGAAAGAGAAGAGATGGAATTACTATTCACTTTGCTAGAGGAGATTGAACTGGTTTGTTCTAAAATGGAGGAGATTGAATTGTTTTCTTCTGAAAAGGACTGAGACTTCGTATCTCAACAAATATTAAACAGGACACTTATGAACCATGAAATTTTTCCTGATCTACAGTAGACTTGTGATATCTATTGGTATTGGTGGGTAGGATTTAATGTCGTTTTCTTCATGCGAAGTAAATGATATTTTGATGTTTGTTGTCGAAGAGAATTTTTCTGTAGAAGTAGTTGCATAGCCATTGGATATCTATTTGAATTAAAAGAAGAAAGAAATGATATTTTGATGTTTGGGGGAGAATTTTTCATTTATCCACAAGTCAAGCTTTATCGTTCCCTCCCTTTCCTGACACGTTAAATATTGTTTCCAGAATCCCAAAGAAAATTTATAGAACAAATGGCTACGACATTGGACCGGTTGTGGTACCAAGGGGCTCATTTAGAGGGGGTGTGCGCCTGCTCCCGATGCTAAACAATTTCAATTTGACTGTAAACTTACTAAGAGAATGGAAGTCCAGAAACATGTACCAATTGACTTATTTTTGAAATACCATTATAACTGAGGAAGAGTAGTGGTTGTTTTACTTTAGAGTTGACATTTAAATACAACTAGCTCCTACTTTCTCTTGTTTGTGATACTAAACTTTACACAACTTGATGAATATTTGTTACAACTTTAAAAATGCCACTTGCACCACTTGTTGTGATGTTGAACAACTAGAAATTCCACCCTGTTATGTTTCCCCACCCATTTCACATATTATCCTACTTCTTATTGGTTATTTATGCTAGTTCAAATAAGCCTCCATGCTCTTGACACCATCTCCATGCATTCAACTGGTCTGTATGTAGAAAATTATTCAAGGATTTGGTACTATCTCTAACACAACTCTTGCCACATCTCACTCAAGTTTAGGTGGACAGCTTAAAGTTCAGATTCAGAATGCTATCATGCATGTCTCTCACACTATGGACTATATTAATACTTTTACTACTTTGGCTTTGGAGAACCTATATATCGTCTTTATTCTCTTTTTCACAAGAAGGATACAAACACTATGGATTAGCTACTCCATGGAGACAACCTAAGGTGCACACTTCTGAAATCAATTTAGAGCTGGCAGAAACAGATGTTGACAAGCTGATGATGAAATTAGATGCATATCTAAGGGCCAAGAATATTTTCCTGGTTTTAAACGACATGTGGACAACATTTGATATAGAAAAATTGGGCAATGTATTAACCATGACCGAGCAAGAAAATTCATATTCTATACTCTCCATAGAGATCTGATTGAAGAAATGAAGCCATAAGAGTCCATGAAAATATAATCCTTTTCCACAGACGAAGGATGGGATTTGTTTTCCAAAGTGGCTTTCAAAGAGGCCAAACGGGATCATGTTCCTAAGCAGATAGGGAATATTTCTAGACAAGTCTCTAGTGAGTGTAAAGGGTTTCCCCTCGCCATAAATGTAATAGCGTTATCCATGATTGGAAAAAGAAATGAAGATTGAGTGGAGGCTTTCTCCAAGGAAAATGCATAAGAGTATGAATTTCATTGACCAAATTGTTGATCATCCTCGCATCGATCGAGATTTGTTTCAATGATGGAGATGGAGCTACGATTGTTTCCCGCTTCTAATTTCAAAAACAATTTTCAGTATTGTGCCATGTTTCCTCGAGCTACGCATTTCTGGTAAATCCACTTTTGCAAATGTGGATGGTATAAGGCCTCGTGAAGACCAAAGACGTCAGGCATAGTTGTGTTTAGTTTCTTGAAAATCGGTACTTATTCCAAGTGCAACCTACAAAAAATGTGATTGTAGTTCATGATGCTATGTACAACATGGCAATAAACATTGGAGAAACTTCTGTGGAGAAATGCGTGTTTAAGGAAGGCCAAATGTTTCAACAATTTCCTGATACAAGGATTCGTGACTACAAGTTATTATCAGTTCTAGGTAGTAATATTAGGTTTCTCCCCGCAATGGAATTGGGATGTCAAAACTCGATGACTCTATTCCTCAGAAAATTGGAACTCAAATAAATCCCATAAGCATTTCTACGCGGCCTCACTGCTTTGTGGGTTTTGGATTTAACGGTACATAAATGAAGTCATTTCCATTATCATTATGGGAATTGAGACAACTCAAATTTCTAAATTTGAGTTGGACTGAAATTGAAAATGTGGATGAACTCATCTAGGTAATATCTCTTCCCTTTAATTTTTAAACTTGAGTCATTGTATGAAATTCAAATCGTTTCCCTCTCAAATAGTAAAGCTTAAAAATATGAGGTATTTCGATTTTAGCGAGATGTGAGGTGTTTCAATTGATAACTTAAGGTTGATTCTAAGGTGATACCTTAAGGTTGATTCTGAAAGAGATTACCATCTTTCCAAACTGTGAAATAATCGTGCAATAGGATCTCAATCAAACATTCATGAAATGTATAGTCTCGTTTGTTTATTTTGGAATTTGTAAATTATTGATCTTAGAAAAATTGTAAAATTCTTGTTTTTTATTTTTAAGGAGAATCCTTTTGGTATTCTACAGGGTTATGTAATTAAATATTTTATTTGGTATAAAATGAGTCCACGGTCTCTTTGGATGGATTTGCCATGTAATTTTAGGCTTTATAAACTAGTTAGGAATACATCGTCAGGCATATGTTTGACACATTTAATAAGAAAACATTATCAATATGTCAAATACATATCTGTCGATGTATTTCAAGCATATTAATCTTATTAATATGGTTGTTGCTAGTGTACAATTGTCCATCAACAGTTTCTTGGTATTGTCATCTCAATTTTGGAATTGGAATCCTCTCTTTGTTGAGAAAAGGTCATAAAAGAGAATCCAAACCCTCGTGACCTAGAACACCTTAGGCACCTAACCTTTCATAGCTCACACTCTCAAGAAAAATCAGAAAGTGGACGACAACTTTCAATGGACTCTTTGATGAACTTTCAATGCTCAACTGATTACCTTCTTCACACCATGACACAAAGTTGCTCATAGAATATTTCGTAGTTTGGACGATCGGTGTATATGGCACTGATGGCATTGGAAAAACAAAGTTTCTCAGGAAAATATATGATACCCACAAAGAGGTTAGTAACGCTTTTGATGTTGTCATTTGGGTTACCGTTGCTCGATTTCCAATATTGAAGTTGCAGGGTAGCTTTAAACTGAGCAAATATTAGCAAATTATTTCTATAAAAGTAAATTAATTGATGAGGAGCTCCCTTGTGGAGACAAAACCAACCCGCTCCAAAAAGATGTCTGCGTGTTGGGGAAACAGGGGAGAAAGAGGGGTCATGTTAAATCATTTCCAAAGTGTTTACAAAGAACTTCTAGTCATTCATGAAGAGGATAACTTCATAAGATCTAGAATTCGTCAAGCCATTTGTGTGTTTATAAAGAACTTCATGCTTGCAGCCATTTTATGGCTAATCATACGCAATCCTATGCTAGAGATGGTGTCTTTTTCACAAGGGTTGTCGATATATCTCTTCTTTAAAACATTCTTATGCCCTGTTAAGTATGTATAAGCTATATCTCTTCTTTAAAACAATCTTATGCCCTGGTAAGTATGTGTAAGCTACTTACAGCTCTTAGTTGATCAAAGTTTTGTGATGTTATATGCTTATAATGGACAGAAGTTGATGCGGTGTTGTTGGTGTTGTTGTGGCGGTTGGATAATGAACAAGAAGACGACTTTATGTTGGACGTAGTCCTACTTGTATTTCAATTTGTGAGCACCTCAACATACGATAATAATTCTAATTTCCTTCCTCTCTAATGCTCAAATGAATCGACCGATCTATTGTTGTCATTTAATTACAAGGCTAGCGCATTAATCTTTACAGGTCCCTGCATGTAATTAACATGGAGATCAAGTCCTGCATTTTGGAATCTATTGTAATAGATATTGAGTCCTGCATTTTGGAATCTATTGTAATAGATATTGAGTCCTGCATTTCGGAATCTATCGTTATGGCAGTAGTAGGGACGATTATTTTCTTGACCCTCCTCATCTAGGCTGCAATCAAAGAAACGGGCACGAAACTAGTAGTCATGATCGTCGCTCTTCTGTATTTCACCTCCGTGGTAAACATTCTTGTTCTTGTTCTTGATTTAAAACCTAACCATTAGAACCTTACCCCTATTTTGACGTATATGATTTAAATCCTACAGGTGATTGATTTTAGCATATATAGAGCAATAGTTTTGGCTAATATGGTGTGCATGGGTTTATGGTTAGCAGAGAATTTGCATATCTTTGACATTATGGATGATCATGTCCTTAAGCAGATTGAAATTGTTAAATCTAAAATTTCTTATTACGGATTTTGCTCTGTCCAGATGATCTACTTCATCAATGCAATAGCTACAAGAGTAGCTAATATGGAGGGTACAACCATATTATGAAAGAGAAGAGATGGAATTACTATTCACTTTATTGGAGGAGATTGAACTAGTTTGTTCCTGAAAAGGCGGAGATTGAACTGGTTTGTTCTAAAAAGGACTAAGACTCAGTATCTCAACAAATATTAAACAGGACACTTATGAACCGTGAAATTTTTCCCGATCTACAGTAGACTTGTGATCTATATTGGTGTTGGTGGGTAGGGTTTAATGTCATTTTCTTCATGCAAAATAAATGATATTTTGATGTTTGTTATTGAAGATATTTTTTCTTTAAAAGTAGTTATGCAGCCATTGGATATCTATTTGAATGAAAAGAAGAAATCAATGATATTTTGATGTTTGGGGGAGAATTTTACATTTATCCACAAGTCAAGCTTTAGCATTCCTTCCCTTTCCCAACACATTAAATCTCGTTTCCCAAATCCCAAAGAAACTTTATAGAACAAATGGTTGTCATTGGACTGGTTGCGGTACCAAGAGGTTCATTTAGAGGGGGTGTGTGCCTACTCCCAATCCTACACAATTTCTATTTGATTGTAAACTTATTAAGAGAAGGGAAGTCCAGGAACATGTACCAATTGACTTATTTTTGAAAGACCATTATAACTGGGGAAGAGTAGGGGGTGTGTTTCTTTAGAGTAGACAATTAAGTACAACTAGCTCCGACTTGCTCTTGTTTGTGATGCTGAACTTTACACAACTTGATGAATATTTGTTACAACTTAACAAGCGCTACTTTCACCTCCTGTTGTGATACAAAACAACCAAAACTTCCACCCAGTTCACATATCATCCTACTTCTTATTGGTTATTTATGCTAGTTCAAATAACCCTCGATGCTCTTGACACCATCTCCATGTATTCAACTGGCCCTGTATGCGAAAAATTATTCAGGGATCTGGTTGTGTCTCAGACACAACTCTTGCCACATCTCAGTCAATTTTAGGTGGACAACTTAAAGTTCAGATTCAGAATGATATCATGCATGTCTCTCACACTATGAATTGTATTAAGGATTTTGCTACTTTGGCTTTGGAGAACCTATTTATCTTCTTTCTTCTCTTTTTCACATGAAGGATACAAACACTACGGCTTAATTACTCCATGGAGACGACCTAAGGTGCACATTTCTGAAATAAATTTAGAGGTGGCCGAAACAAATGTTTAAAAGCTCATGATGAAATTGTCTGCATATTTGAGGGCCAATAATTTTTTCTTGTTTTTAAACGATATGTGTACACCATTCGATTTGGAAAAATTGGGCCATGTATTAACCATGACCGAGTGAGCAAATTCATATTCTCTACTCGTAATAGAGATCTGTTTGAAGAAACTAAGTCAAAAGAGTCCATGCAAATAAAACCCTTTTCCACAGATGAAGGATGGGATTTGTTTTCCAAAGTGGCTTTCAAAGAGGCCAAAGGGGGTCATGTTCCTAAGCATATAGAGTGTATTTCCAAACAATTCTCCAGCAAGCGTAAAGGTTTTCCCTCACCATAAATGTAATAGCCTCATCAATGATTGGCAAGAGCGATGAAGATGAGTGGAATCTTTCTCTAAGGAAAATCTAGAAGAGTGTGAATTTCATAGACCCAATTGTTGATCATCCTCACATTGATCAATATTTGTTTCAACGATGGAGATGGAGCTACTATTGCTTTATCGCTTCTAATTTAAAAAACTGCTTTCTTTATTGTGTCATGTTTCCTCGAGCTACTGCATTTTCGGTAAAGCCACTTGTGCAAATGTGGATGGAAGAAGGCCTCGTGAAGACCAAACACACCAGACACAGTTGTGTTCAATTTCTTGAAAATCAAAATTTATTCCAAGTGCAACCTACAGAAAATGTGATTGCAGTTCGCGATGTTCTACGCGACATGGAAATATACATTGGAGAAACTACTGTGGAGAAATGCGTGTTTATGGAAGGCCAAATGTTTCAACAATTTCCTAACACGAGGATTCATGACTGCAAGAGATTATCATTTCTTGGTTGTAATATTTGGCTTCTCCCTATAATGGAATTGGGATGTCAAAACTTGGTGACTCTATTCCTGGGAAAACTGGAACTGAAAGAAATTTCAGAAGCATTTCTACATAACCTCATTTCTTTGTAGGTGTTGGATCTAGCAGTACAAAATTGGATTCATTGCCATTATCATTACGGGAACTGAGACAACTCAAATTTCTAAATTTGAGTTGGGATGAAATTGAAAATGTGGATGAACACATCTAGGTAATCTATATTCCCTTAAGTTTTTAAACTTGAGTCATTGTATGAAGTTGAAATCATTACCCTTTCAAATAGTGAAGGCTAAAAATTTGAGGTATTTCGATTTTAGCGAGATCTGAGGTATTTCGATTGATAACTTAAGGTTGATTCTGAAGTTATAAATTAAGGTTGATTTCTAAAGAGAGTACCATCTTTCCAAAGTGTGAAATAACCGTGCAATAGGGATCTCAATCAAACATTCACGAAATGCCTAGCCTGGTTCATTTATTTAAATGTTGAGTCTGGTTTGTTAATTTTGGAATTTGTAAATTATTGGTCTTAGAAAAATTGTAAAATGCTTGTTTATTATTTTTAAAATGAGTGTTTATTATTTTTATTGTAAAACTAGGAATACATAAGCATACTTATGTTTGACACATTTATAAAAGAAAGACATTGTCAATCTCTCAAATATATATTTGTTAGCCTATTTCAAACATATTAATCTTATTAATATGGTTGTTAGTAATTACTAAAAAGTTTAATACAAACAATATACTACTATAAAAGTGCAAAATCTATGGTAGGTTGGATTTTAGCCCCAATACTCTATTATTGGTTCAATAATTTGCATTTTCTTTTAATACATAACATTTAAGAGCATGAGTGATGATGATTTGAAAGATTTTGGCTTTATATAACAAAAATCTCACAAATTTTGGTTAATGTTATTAATCAAACACAATCAATCCAACTTTTTGTCTCATATAAACAAAAATCCCACAAATCTTGACAATGTTATTAATCAATCACAATCATCCTGATATTTTCTGTCGTTCATCTTTGTTAAGACCATTATTTTTATTGTAAAACTAGGAATACATAAGCATACTTATGTTTGAGACATTTATAAAAGAAAGACATTATCAATCTCTCAAATATATATTTGTTAGCCTATTTCAAACATATTAATCTTATTAATATGGTTGTTAGTAATTACTAAAAAATTTAATACAAACAATATACTACTATAAAAGTGCAAAAGCTATGGTAGGTTGGATTTTAGCCCCAATACTCTATTATTGGTTCAATAATTTGCATTTTCTTTTAATACATAACATTTAAGAGCATGAGTGATGATGATTTGAAATATTTTGGCTTTATATAACAAAAATCTCACAAATTTTGGTTCATGTTATTATTCAAACACAATCAATCCAACTTTTTGTCTCATATAAACAAAAATTCCACATATCTTGGCAATGTTATTAATCAATCACAATCATCTTGATATTTTCTGTCATTCATCTTGTTAAGACCATCCTGATATTTTTTGTGTGGTTCCTCTTTAATTAATCACAATCATCCTGATATTTTATGTGTGGTTTATCTTGGTTAAGAGACATTTTCTAAATGTGATTCACCATTATAAAGAACTACATATAAACCTTGTCGAAGAGAATTACATAGCCAACAGACATGTGGTGAGGTATATATGTACCTTGACGAAGATGACACCACCACCTCGTAGCCACCCAATTTTTCTCATGCTATTCATGCATCTGTCCAACTGCTGGCTTCCTAATTGTGCCTCGGCAGATCGTTGATAAGTTTTACTCATCATCAGCTTAAGCCTCTCCGTAGAACAATACCAACTTCTGGAAGGAAATATACAGTAGCCTTGTGATCTCTATTGGTGTTGGTGGGTAGGGTTTAATGTCATTTTATTTATGCAAAGTAAATGATATTTTGATGTTTTTTATCGAAGATAATTTTTCTTTAAAAGTAGTTGTGCAGCCATTGTCTATCTATTTGAATGAAAAGAAGAAATCAATGATATTTTGATGTTTAGGGGAGAATTTTACATTTATCCACAAGTCAAGCTTTATCGTTCCCTCCCCTTCCTGGCACGTTAAATCCTGTTTCCCAAATCCCAAATAAACTTTATAGAACAAATGGGTCTGTTATTGGACGGGTTGCGGTACCAAGGGGCTCATTCAGAGGGGGTGTGTGCCTACTCCCAATCCTAAACAATTTCTATTTGATTGTAAACTTATTAATAGAAGGGAAGTCCAAAAACATGTACCAAATGACTTATTTTTGAAAGACCATTATAACTCGGGAAGAGTAGGGGGTGTGTTTCTTTAGAATAGACAATTAAGTACAATTAGCTCCTACTTGCTCTTGTTTGTGATGCTGAAATTTACACAACTTGATGAATCTTTGTTACAACTTAACAAGCACTACTTGCACCTCCTGTTGTGATACAAAACAACCAAAACTTCCACCCAGTTCACATATTACCCTACTTCTTATTGGTTATTTGTGCTAGTTCAAATAACCCTCCATGCTCTTGACACGATCTCCATGTATTCAACTGGTCTGTATGCGAAAAATTATTCAGGGATCTAGTCCTGTCTCAGACACAACTCTTGCCACATCTCAGTCAAGTTTAGGTGGACAACTTAAAGTTTAGATTCAGAATGCTATCATGTATGTCTCTCACACTATGGATTGTATTAAGGCTTTTACTGCTTTGGCTTTGGAGAACCTCTTTATCTTCTTTCTTCTCTTTTTCACATGAAGGATACAAACACTATGGCTTAACTACTCCATTGAGACGACCTAAGGTGCACACTTCTGAAATCAATTTAGAGGTGTTCAAAACAGATGTTGAAAAGCTCATGATGAAATTGTCTGCATATTTGAGGGCCAATAATTTTTTCTTGTTTTTAAACGACATGTGTACAACATTCGATCTAGAAAAATTGGGCCATGTATTAACCATGACCGAGCTAGAAAAAGTCATATTCTCTACTCGCAATAGAGATCTGTTTGAAGAAACTAAACCACAACAATCCATGAAAATAAAACCCTTTTCCACAGACGAAGGATGGGATTTGTTTTCCAAAGTGGCTTTCAAAGAGGCCAAAGGGGGTCATGTTCCTAAGCATATAGAGTGTATTTCCAAACAAATCTCCAGCGAGCGTAAAGGTTTTCCCTCACCATAAATGTAATAGCCTCATCAATGATTGGCAAGAGCGATGAAGATGAATGGAAGCTTTCTCTAAGGAAAATGCAGAAGAGTGTGAATTTCATTGACCCAATTTTTGATCATCCTCACATCGATCGATATTTGTTTCAGCAATGGAGATGGAGCTACTATTGTTTTCCCGCTTTTCTAATTTCAAAAACCGCTTTCTGTATTGTGCCATGTTTCCTCGAGCTACTACATTTTTGGTAAATCCACTTATGCAAATGTGGATGGTAGAAAGCCTCGCGAAGACCAAAGATGCTTGACACAGTTGTGTTCAGTTTCTTGAAAATCAGAATTTATTCCAAGTGCAACCTACAGAAAATGTGATTGCAGTTCACGATGCTTTGCGCGACATGGCAATATACATTGGAGAAACTACTGTGGAGAAATGCGTGTTTATGGAAGGTGTCACATCCCCATGCCTCTGACCGGCAAAGAGGACGCGATCTCTATGGCTTAAACCACCCAGGCTGAGTGCCCCATGATCATGTACAGGCTTAAAAATTCATAAACAGAATGCTTAAACATACACACATGAACATTTATCATGCACAGATGCAATCATCTATCATACACATCGGAAACATCATACATTTAAGCCAGCATTCATTCAACATGTTCATTTCATATTCATTAACAGACATTACAGTTGCAGA
>LPNX010866723.1:7877-19449 GCA_001517045.1 Pseudotsuga menziesii
CCCCGGTTTCTTGATGATTATATATACTAACCTCGTATATTACACACTGTACTTGAAGTCACTCATATCCGAATACTACTTCTCTTAACTTCCAGTCAACCCGACACCCACAATCGTCCTTAGTATATAACTGCTTTATGAATAGATCATTACTGCTACGTTTGTCGGATACCGGTGAACCCATTACAAGCTGCTCTTACGGAAAAGGTGTCTTGACGCTACCACCAATTCCGCTCCCTAAGGACGCCCCAAAGGACCAACCGCTCTATACGGTCAAGCTACTGGTATCTGCAGGTTCCCCTGTCGCTAGGGATGGGCTAGTTTGGACTAATTGCCCACCAGATCACAACACGCCCTTCAAGAGGGACAAATTTTACAAAAAAATCATTCATTCCAGCTTTCACGAGGATGACTGCATTGACCTGAATGTCTACGCTCCAGGCTCGTACTGCTTTTATCTATCTTTCAGGAACGATAACGAAAAACTTGAGACAACAAGGAAATACTACTTTGTTGCCTTGCCCATGCTTTATATAAACGATCAGTTCCTACCTTTGAATTCCATCGCTTTACAAAGTGTTGTATCGAAATGGCTGGGCTCTGACTGGGAGCCCATCCTATCGAAAATTGCCGCTAAAAACTACAATATGGTACATTTCACCCCTCTACAGGAAAGAGGCGAGTCTAACTCGCCTTACTCTATATACGACCAATTGCAGTTCGACCAGGAACACTTTAAGTCTCCTGAAGACGTGAAAAATTTAGTTGAGCATATACATCGCGATTTAAACATGCTTTCATTAACAGATATTGTTTTTAACCACACAGCTAATAATTCTCCTTGGTTAGTTGAGCACCCGGAGGCTGGGTATAACCACATCACTGCGCCACATCTAATCAGCGCCATAGAGCTCGACCAAGAATTGCTCAATTTTAGTAGGAATTTGAAATCCTGGGGCTATCCTACCGAACTGAAAAATATAGAAGATCTCTTCAAGATCATGGACGGTATTAAAGTGCATGTCTTAGGGTCGTTGAAACTGTGGGAATATTATGCGGTAAACGTGCAAACAGCTCTTCGGGATATCAAGGCCCATTGGAATGACGAATCTAACGAAAGTTACAGTTTTCCCGAGAATATTAAAGACATCTCGTCCGATTTCGTAAAACTAGCTTCCTTTGTGAAGGACAACGTCACTGAGCCAAACTTTGGCACTCTTGGTGAAAGAAACTCAAACAAGATTAACGTTCCAAAATTTATTCAACTACTGAAGCTCATTAACGATGGTGGTAGTGATGACAGTGAATCTTCGTTGGCCACGGCTCAAAACATCTTGAACGAGGTCAACTTACCCTTATATAGAGAATACGACGATGATGTCAGTGAGATACTCGAGCAACTGTTCAATCGTATCAAATATTTGAGATTAGATGACGGTGGGCCCAAGCAAGGTCCAGTGACCGTTGACGTGCCCTTAACAGAGCCTTATTTTACGAGGTTCAAAGGAAAAGATGGTACTGATTATGCCCTCGCCAACAATGGCTGGATATGGAATGGTAACCCACTAGTGGATTTTGCATCGCAGAATTCAAGAGCTTATTTACGTAGAGAAGTTATCGTGTGGGGGGACTGTGTCAAGTTAAGATACGGTAAAAGCCCTGAAGACTCTCCGTATCTGTGGGAAAGAATGTCCAAGTATATAGAAATGAATGCCAAGATATTTGACGGGTTCAGAATTGACAACTGCCATTCTACTCCAATACATGTTGGCGAATATTTCCTAGATTTGGCAAGAAAATACAACCCGAACCTATATGTCGTTGCAGAGCTGTTTTCTGGTTCCGAAACACTAGATTGTCTGTTTGTTGAACGGTTGGGTATCTCCTCTTTAATCAGAGAGGCAATGCAAGCCTGGTCCGAAGAAGAGTTGTCTAGATTAGTCCATAAGCATGGCGGGAGGCCCATTGGCTCCTATAAGTTTGTTCCTATGGATGACTTCTCATATCCTGCGGATATTAATTTAAACGAGGAGCATTGTTTCAACGACTCCAACGATAACTCCATAAGATGTGTATCAGAGATCATGATTCCAAAGATTTTAACCGCCACTCCGCCACACGCTTTATTCATGGACTGTACCCATGATAATGAAACTCCCTTTGAAAAAAGAACAGTGGAGGATACTTTGCCCAATGCTGCATTGGTGGCTCTTTGCTCGTCCGCCATTGGATCTGTTTATGGCTACGACGAAATTTTTCCACATTTACTGAATTTGGTCACTGAAAAAAGACATTATGACATTTCTACGCCTACTGGTAGCCCCTCGATAGGAATAACCAAAGTCAAGGCCACTTTGAATTCGATTAGAACGAGTATAGGAGAAAAGGCGTATGACATTGAAGACTCAGAAATGCATGTGCATCACCAGGGCCAGTACATTACTTTTCATCGTATGGATGTTAAATCCGGAAAAGGTTGGTACTTGATAGCAAGGATGAAATTTTCTGACAATGATGACCCTAACGAGACTTTACCACCAGTGGTGTTAAACCAATCCACCTGTTCTCTCAGGTTTTCGTATGCTTTGGAAAGAGTTGGCGATGAAATTCCCAACGACGATAAATTCATTAAAGGTATTCCCACGAAATTAAAGGAGCTTGAAGGGTTTGACATTTCTTATGATGATTCTAAGAAGATTTCAACGATAAAACTGCCCAATGAATTCCCTCAAGGATCTATTGCCATTTTTGAGACCCAACAGAATGGTGTGGACGAATACTTAGATCATTTTATAAGGTCAGGTGCTTTAAAGGCCACTTCAAGTTTGACTCTAGAGTCAATAAATTCCGTCTTGTATCGTAGTGAGCCGGAAGAATACGATGTTAGCGCCGGCGAAGGTGGTGCTTATATTATTCCTAATTTTGGAAAGCCTGTGTATTGTGGTCTGCAAGGTTGGGTTTCCGTATTAAGAAAAATTGTGTTTTACAATGATTTAGCACATCCCCTCAGTGCAAATTTAAGAAATGGACATTGGGCTTTAGACTACACTATCAGTAGACTTAATTACTATAGCGATGAAGCAGGAATCAATGAAGTGCAGAACTGGCTGCGTTCAAGGTTTGATAGAGTGAAAAAGTTACCGAGCTACTTAGTGCCCAGTTATTTCGCCTTAATTATCGGCATCCTCTATGGTTGTTGTCGCTTAAAAGCAATACAGCTAATGTCCCGTAATATTGGTAAATCTACATTGTTTGTACAAAGCTTATCTATGACATCAATCCAGATGGTTTCCAGAATGAAGTCAACCTCTATTTTACCAGGCGAAAATGTTCCATCTATGGCTGCAGGGTTGCCACACTTTAGCGTAAACTACATGAGATGTTGGGGGAGAGATGTATTCATATCGCTAAGAGGTATGCTATTAACAACAGGTAGATTTGATGAAGCTAAAGCTCATATACTAGCCTTTGCAAAGACTTTGAAGCATGGTTTAATTCCAAACTTGCTGGATGCCGGTAGAAACCCGAGATATAATGCTCGTGATGCTGCCTGGTTCTTCTTGCAAGCTGTACAGGATTATGTTTATATTGTTCCTGATGGCGAAAAAATATTACAAGAGCAAGTAACAAGGAGATTCCCACTGGATGATACTTACATTCCTGTAGATGATCCAAGGGCATTTAGTTACTCTAGTACCTTGGAGGAGATCATTTATGAAATTTTGAGTAGGCATGCCAAGGGAATTAAATTCAGAGAGGCTAATGCAGGTCCAAATTTAGATCGTGTTATGACTGATAAAGGGTTTAATGTTGAAATTCATGTCGATTGGTCGACTGGCTTAATTCATGGTGGATCTCAGTATAACTGTGGTACTTGGATGGATAAGATGGGTGAAAGTGAAAAAGCAGGGTCTGTTGGTATTCCTGGAACACCCAGAGATGGAGCCGCAATAGAAATCAATGGGCTTTTAAAAAGTGCTTTAAGGTTTGTTATTGAACTAAAAAACAAGGGATTGTTTAAGTTTTCCGATGTGGAGACGCAGGACGGCGGGAGGATCGATTTCACTGAATGGAATCAATTACTTCAAGACAATTTCGAAAAAAGATATTATGTTCCGGAGGATCCATCACAGGATGCAGATTATGACGTGAGCGCTAAATTGGGTGTTAATAGACGGGGGATATACAGAGATTTGTACAAATCAGGAAAGCCTTATGAAGATTATCAGTTAAGACCAAATTTTGCTATTGCCATGACTGTGGCACCAGAGTTATTTGTGCCTGAGCATGCCATAAAAGCAATCACCATTGCAGATGAAGTCTTAAGAGGTCCAGTAGGTATGCGTACTTTAGACCCAAGCGATTACAATTACCGTCCGTACTACAACAACGGAGAAGATTCGGATGATTTTGCCACCTCAAAGGGTAGAAACTATCACCAAGGCCCTGAGTGGGTCTGGCTTTACGGCTACTTTTTAAGAGCGTTCCATCATTTCCACTTTAAAACCAGTCCACGTTGTCAGAATGCTGCCAAAGAGAAACCATCCTCTTATTTGTATCAACAATTATACTACAGATTAAAAGGCCATAGAAAATGGATTTTTGAAAGTGTGTGGGCAGGATTGACAGAGCTAACCAATAAAGATGGTGAAGTATGCAATGACTCAAGCCCCACGCAAGCCTGGAGTTCTGCTTGTTTGTTAGATCTATTTTATGATTTATGGGATGCCTACGAAGATGATTCCTGAAAATAGCTAAAGCATAAATTAATTGAACGGTCCCTTTTTGCCACCCGCTAATACTTTTATTTCTGTTCAACTATATATACATATATATATATTTACATATTTTTACCTCCCTATCTCTATTGATAATAAAACAAATAAAAATCGTATATTTTTGTATATGTATTATCGTTTTGAGGAGCGAGAGCGAAAACGAAAATAAAAGAAATAAAGGGAACACACGTGAAAGTGAAGGACAGCACCAACCAAGGGGGACAAAACGCGTCAGAGCAAGAGGTGAAAGGGTTGCCACGTACGTATTTGAACCGGAGTGAGCCGTTTGCGTGTTACAATCAATTCGATATCTTTGTTGTTTTGTTTAATTCGCTAAGATCTAAGTTTTTAACTAAGTGAGCAGCGGCAGTTACAGAAAGAGGCGAGAAGTAGAAACAAGGGTGTATAGATTTTCGTTACCTCACATAGATATAGAACGAATTCATAGGTACCAAATACATTCCACTTACACCTTCCAGGCTCAAGTCTTGAAAAGAAAGCAGAACATACAGCCCGGTTGAATAGCATGAGTCATGGTTGCCGAAGAGGACATCGAGAAGCAAGTCCTTCAATTGATAGACAGCTTTTTTCTGAAGACTACACTACTAATATGCTCCACCGAATCAAGTCGATACCAGTCTTCTACAGAAAATATATTCCTATTTGACGACACATGGTTTGAAGATCACTCAGAATTAGTGAGTGAGCTACCCGAGATAATATCAAAATGGTCTCACTACGATGGTCGAAAAGAGTTGCCACCCTTAGTGGTAGAGACATATTTGGATTTAAGACAGTTAAACTCGTCTCATTTAGTTAGATTAAAGGACCACGAAGGCCATTTGTGGAACGTTTGCAAAGGAACTAAGAAGCAGGAAATCGTGATGGAACGTTGGCTTATCGAATTAGATAATTCATCCCCAACTTTCAAATCATACAGTGAAGATGAGACTGATGTTAATGAACTTTCTAAACAGCTAGTTCTTCTCTTCCGTTATTTGTTGACTTTAATACAGTTACTACCCACAACAGAATTATACCAATTATTAATAAAGTCTTATAACGGCCCGCAAAATGAAGGAAGTTTTAATCCAATAACTTCCACGGGCCCACTAGTAAGTATCCGGACGCGTGTCCTTGACGGATCTAAACCAATTTTATCGAAGGGGAGAATAGGGTTGAGCAAACCGATTATTAATACATATTCCAATGCGCTTAACGAATCAAACCTGCCAGCCCATTTAGATCAAAAGAAGATCACACCTGTATGGACAAAGTTTGGACTCTTAAGAGTCTCGGTATCATACAGACGTGATTGGAAGTTTGAAATTAACAATACAAACGACGAATTATTTTCAGCTCGACATGCATCTGTCTCACATAACTCACAAGGACCCCAGAATCAGCCAGAACAAGAAGGACAAAGTGATCAAGACATAGGGAAACGCCCACCACAATTTCAACAGCAGCAACAGCCCCAACAGCAGCTGCAGCAGCAGCAGCAACAGAGACAACACCAGGTTCAGACACAACAACAAAGACAGATACCTGATAGGAGATCTCTTTCACTTTCTCCTTGTACAAGAGCCAATTCTTTTGAACCACAATCTTGGCAGAAGAAAGTCTATCCGATATCGAGACCTGTTCAACCATTTAAAATTGGTTCAATTGGAAGTCAAAGTGCGAGCAGAAATCCCTCTAATTCATCGTTTTTCAACCAACCACCTGTTCATAGGCCAAGTATGAGCTCCAACTACGGGCCACAAATGAATATTGAAGGTACCAGTGTTGGAAGCACCTCAAAGTATTCTTCCTCCTTTGGGAACATTCGTCGTCACTCAAGTGTAAAGACGACAGAGAATGCTGAAAAAGTATCAAAAGCTGTAAAGAGCCCACTACAACCTCAAGAATCACAAGAAGATTTAATGGATTTTGTTAAATTACTCGAAGAAAAACCCGATCTAACTATAAAGAAGACAAGTGGAAATAATCCACCCAATATCAATATTTCTGATTCTTTAATCAGATATCAGAATTTGAAGCCAAGTAATGACTTATTAAGTGAAGATTTATCCGTAAGTTTATCCATGGATCCAAATCATACATATCACAGAGGCAGATCAGATTCCCACTCACCATTGCCTTCAATATCCCCTTCGATGCACTATGGATCGTTGAACTCGAGAATGTCTCAAGGCGCCAATGCAAGCCATTTGATTGCAAGAGGCGGTGGGAATTCATCTACTAGTGCCTTGAATAGTAGAAGGAATTCTTTAGATAAGAGCTCAAACAAGCAGGGTATGTCAGGCTTACCTCCTATTTTTGGTGGAGAGAGTACTTCATATCACCACGACAACAAAATACAAAAGTACAACCAATTAGGAGTAGAAGAAGATGATGATGACGAGAATGACCGTTTGCTCAACCAAATGGGAAACAGTGCTACAAAATTCAAAAGTTCAATATCTCCAAGATCAATTGATAGCATTTCAAGTTCTTTCATAAAAAGTAGGATACCTATCAGACAACCATACCATTACTCTCAACCAACTACTGCGCCCTTTCAAGCTCAGGCGAAATTTCATAAACCTGCAAATAAGTTAATCGATAATGGTAATAGGAGTAATAGTAACAATAACAATCATAATGGGAATGATGCAGTTGGTGTGATGCATAATGACGAGGATGATCAAGATGATGATCTAGTATTTTTCATGAGTGATATGAACCTTTCTAAAGAAGGTTAAAAATGGTAAAGTTTTATTTTAAAGGGCACAACTAAAGAAAAATAATCAAAAAAAAGGTGAAATAGATATGCAAGAAAAGAAAAAAAAATACAATACTAGTAAACTGAAATAAAAAAGATTAGCCATAATGGATTTGTTTCTCTTTGTTATCGATATTCTTACCTCTTGAAGATCCATGTGTCTATCATTTGAATTGAATATATAATTATATACAGTGAGATATACCAATTGCAGTAACAAAATGGCAAATATGTATATCAGTAATATAATTAGCATATAAAATAAAAAAAAAAAAATGCTTATTTGTCACCCGCTGACTGCGTTTCCTTTTGAATTATAAAAGGTTCCTTATGGTTCTGGTCCACTAGCGTTTTATTTTCTTCCTTTTCCTGTAATATTTTTAACTTTAGCTCATGTACTTTGTGCTTGTCTATATGTTTCTCGTATTTTTCCTTTGTCTTGAAAGTCCTAGAACAATTATTGTAAAAGCATCTGTATTTTCTTCCAACGGTATTCAATAAAAGGTTTAGCCCATTTTCACCAGACTCAAGTCGCTTTTCTAAATCCACTTCATTCTGTAAAAACTCTACATTATTGTTTTCGGTAAGTTTTCTCCTTTTCCTCAACCTATTGGAAATCTTCTCTTCATCCTGCTCATTCGAGTGTTTGCTATTCCCCAGTTGAACTCCGTGGTCTTGGACAAGTTGTTGAATATCAGAAATTTTATATTTTAGTTCCAGTGGGATATCTTCTTCCGTATGAATAGACCCATAATGCGTGAGAAGATCATGTTTTCTAGAAAAAGACATATCAGGACATATATGACACTTCCAATTTTTGGTTACTAGTGAGTCGTCATGAATAATCATGTGCATTTGTAAACCATTTTCCCCCACACATGGTTTGCTACAAATAGGACATTTTAATTTAGGATGATCATTTTTTATATGCGATTGCAATTGTGACCATATCCGAAACTCTTTGCAACAACCAGCAAAAGTACATTGGTAAGGATTTTCTACCTCAGGATCGTGATGTTTAGAAATGTGATTTCTTAGCCTATATGGCCTCTGAAAGCTTTTATTGCAGTGTGGACAGGTTAGTTTATGTAAATGAACAGATAAAATATGTGCCCTTAATTGTGGATGCTTGTAGAATCGGAGGTTGCATCCTTCCTCTGGACAAATGAAAGATTTGGTATGCGTTACTTCGTGTCGCTTCAGTTGCTGGCGAGTCGTCACTCCTTTTCCACAATAAGAACATTGGAATGGTTTCGTATCAGAATGCGTATACAAGTGTCTCTCTAAGTGACTCTTTTTAACGAAGGATTTTGCACACTTATCACACTGAAATGCTCTTAAACCCTGATGTACGCTTAATTGGTGTTCAGTCAAAATTGAAGGTCTTGTAAATGCCTTATCACAGCCATCATAGTCACAGAAATATGTCTTTGGCCTATTGCTCGATGAGCTTCTAGTTGATGTTAAACTGTTCAATGATTCTGAACTCTCTGATCGTGATATGGGAATGGTCTCCTGTTTAAGTTCGGCCAGTGGCATTCCTTCATTATTTAGAACCTCTCCTCCCATTTGACAGCGATTTCAACAGTTACTACTGTGCTTAATGCCCTTATTTGATAGTTAGTTCTTCTTATAATAAATAATCATTGTATATTGATTATTCGTATAGTATGATATTTAATTGAAAAAAAAATTTTTTTTTTTTTAAGAATATCATTCAAAGGCATCAATCACAACCTTGAAGAAAGGCTAAAAAGACACATTTTGCAGGTAACAGTGTAAAGATTAAGGCTACAAGTGATCATGTCAGACTACGAGGAGGCGTATGTGCATTCATATTGGAGAAATTGCGTGCTTTAGTTTTAATTATATTTACTAACTTCTATCATTGTGATACAGGTTTAACGACGGTAATGAGAACTTCGAAGATTTTGATGTAGAGCATTTTTCTGATGAGGAGACTTATGAGGAAAAACCTCAATTCAAGGATGGTGAAACAACCGATGCCAACGGTAAGACCATCGTTACTGGTGGTAATGGCCCAGAAGATTTTCAACAGCATGAGCAAATAAGAAGAAAGACACTTAAGGAAAAGGCCATTCCAAAAGACCAAAGAGCAACTACTCCATACATGACCAAATATGAAAGGGCAAGAATTTTAGGTACAAGAGCCCTACAAATTTCCATGAATGCGCCAGTTTTTGTAGATTTAGAAGGTGAAACTGATCCATTGCGTATTGCCATGAAGGAGTTGGCTGAAAAGAAAATTCCTTTGGTTATTAGAAGATATTTACCAGATGGTTCCTTTGAGGACTGGAGTGTGGAGGAACTCATTGTGGATTTGTGATTACACCTGCATTTTCCTTTATGTGTATTTGCTTTGTTTGTATATTATTATAACTATAAAGAACGATTTATTTTGTAATGCAAATAACTGGACGAGAGAACCACGCTATAACCTATTTGGTAATAAAAATGTTTGTATGAATAAAAAAGCTGCTGACTGCTTTCTTTGATATGTGTATATAGAATATTTAATCGGTGATTGAATCTAAGAAAAGCTTACCTCTGAAAGTTCTCTCTTCGGTCGCTTGCTGATTTGTAGTAAACAATTTGAAAAGTTTAGCAAATTCTTCCTCAGGATTTTCAAAACCGGCTTCCTTTAAAGAATCAATGACCTCATTCAAGGGAACGTTTAAATCGTGTCCTCTTCCAATGGCTTTTAAACTTTCTTCCAATTCTTCACGCTCGGGAAACTGCGATAAGTTCTTCCCCATGATAGATAAGAATATGGGAAAGCTTACACCTTCTTCTCCAACTTCCGCGGTACTGGTGTCATTGTCAGGTACCATTTTGGACCATTCCTCATCTGTCAATGTCTTCCCCAATGTTGCATATATCTTGGTAAGATCTCCCCTACTAATCAGACCATCTTCATCCTCATCCAGCATTTGGAAAGCATCTTTGAGTTTAGTTATGTAGTCCTGCGTAAGTTGGTTAAACGTTAGCGATTCACTATGGTCCATATCTACTTCAAGTTTGCTCAATAAACGATTCGAAATTACTCTTTTCTTAGCTGTGCATTGTATAGTTTAGAAATACGAGAAATGTAAAAAAAAAAATAAAGTTGGAAAACAACTAACTAATAAAACTTTCTTGTCAAGAAAGACACTAAGAACACAGAAAAGAAACACGAAGAGCAGAGGAAATATGTCGGATATTAAACAGCTATTGAAGGAAGCCAAACAAGAATTGACAAATCGTGACTATGAAGAGACCATCGAAATATCGGAAAAGGTTCTTAAACTAGATCCCGATAATTATTTCGCACATATTTTTCTAGGGAAAGCACTTTCGAGTCTTCCAGCTAGTAATAATGTCAGTTCAAATCGGAACCTGGAGAGAGCTACTAATCATTACGTGTCCGCTGCCAAATTAGTTCCTGATAACCTTTTAGCGTGGAAAGGACTTTTTCTCTTATTTAGAACCACTGAGGTTGTCCCAGACATACTTTCGTATGATGAATATTTTGACCTGTGTGGCCAATATGCAGACGCACTTTTAAAGCAGGAACAGTCTCAAGTAGAACTAATAAATGACATAAAATTACTAAAGAAAACGCATCCAGATTGTCAAAAAGCCTTTTATCAGCATTTGAAACCTGGGTCGCTAATGGCGGAAACTATTGGTCGTCATCTATCTACACCCCAGGACGCTTTATTAAATCTTATAAAGATACTGTCTAATATTGAAACAACGGAAATAGGTAAGACCCTTAGTCAGAACAGGTTAAAACTAAAAGCTAGTGATCCTGATTATCAAATTAAACTAAATTCATTCTCCTGGGAAATAATTAAAAATTCAGAAATTGATCAGTTATACAACCAGTTGGTAAATATTCTCGCTGACGATCAAAAGAGAAGTGAAATTGAGAACCAGTGGTTAGAATATAGAATCAAAGTGCTAAAATCAATGCCGCTGGATGTAAAAAAGGATTTTTTCACGAAAGTTAAGGAAATGGTCGAGG